>LNAC01000161.1:584560-611685 GCA_002007465.1 Ailurus styani
CGCCGTGCCCCCCGCGCCCGCCGCGCCGCCGCCGCCGCCGCCCGCCGCCTCGAGGAGGCGCTCCTTGTCGCGGGCCCAGCTCTCGGCCTCCTCCAGCTCCTGCAGCAGCGCCCACAGGCTCCGCGAGGCCTCCAGCTCCGAGCGCCGCCGCGCCGCCTGCTCCCGCAGCTCCGCCAGACAGCCGTGCACGTGGTTCACGCGGTTGCAGATGACCTGCGGGTCGCAGGGCTGGTAGCCTGGGCCGGGAGAAGGGGAGGATCCCGGGTTGGGCACGGGCCAGGGGGCGCCCGAGAGCGAGGTGCAGGCCACCTGCCCTGTCCTTGTCTGGCTAGGCTTCATCAGGTGCCTGGGTGCGCAGCCCCTCCTCCGGGCAGCCTTCCCGGACACGCTGTCTGGAGCAGGCACCTTCTCTGGCTCCCTGAGGCTTATCTGCTTCTACTATCCCAGGCCTGACTCCTCTGCCTGTGCCCTCCCCCCGTCCCGCCCCAACCCGGCCCTGACCCCTCTGGCCTATCACTGCCTGTATTTTACCCTCACTGGACTGGAAGCCCCATGAGGGCAGGGCCTGGGGCTGTTTCCATCACACGGTCCCCACCGTTGCCCAGCACCGGGTGGAGCCCAGAGCAGTATGTAATTAAAACGGTGACTTATTACTGATTAAATGATGGGTGGAAACTGAGATTCAGAGAATCCTAGAATCTGTATGTTTTAGGGTAAATTGTGTTTCCTTCAAGACTGGACCAAATGAAACATCTCTATTCTTTTTAATTTTATTTTAACTAATCTCTGCACCCAACTTGGGGCTCGAACTTACAACCCGGAGATCAAAAGCTGCATGCTTGACCCTCTGAGCCAGCCAGGCAACTGGAAACGTCTCTATTCCTAAAGCCATTTTCTGGGTTCCCCCTCTCATCCTCTATTGCCTTATCTCTTAACTCCAGGGATGACCTGTACTCCCTTTTCTCTCCAAATAGTTTGCCTTCCTCCCAGACCTCTGGTTTGTGATGAGAGAATTGTGAAATTAACTTAATGTCCCAGAGCCAGCATTTCTTTAATGGAATGGAATAGAACGGATAGAAAAGATCAGGATGCCACACACAGGGCAAGGCGATGCATTGTTTCATAAAAGCTCTGTGCCTGTGTGTGCACGCGTGTGTGTGTGAACTCTGGGTCAGGAGGTAAACGTAGTTCTTAGTGGGTCAAAACACCATGAGAGATCCTGCCCTAGATGGAATCTGCCCTTTCTGGAATTCTGGACATTCACTGAAATTGACCCAAATACCAAGGCATCCAACTGAGTAATCAACAGCAACAGGCATCCGTGTATCCAGACCTGACTCTGGCCCAGTGATGCTTCCTCCTCACAACCATCCTCTGGGGCAGTATCCTTATTAGCCCCATCTTACAGATGAAGAAACTGACTTTGCGGAGGGAAGCCACTTCCCCAGGATCAGCTAAGAAGTAGCAGATTAGGAGGCCAAACCTCTGGACCACATATCAGGCAGTGCAGCCTCCTATCACCATGACAACATCCCCCCCACACCAGCCTCTTTGCTGTTTGTGTGGTGCCGCTGGCTGCCACCAGGTGCCAAGATCTCACAAGGAGAAGATACAGGGAGCCTTTGGAGGTAAACATCCACAAGGAGGAGTGTCTCCTGCTGGGTCTCCTCAGTAGCTCCTCAGGGCTGAACCACCCCAGATTTATACCACAAGGGGAGGGACAGCCCAACAGTGACACAAACATTGAGACTACAGTGAGAGAGATGGAGTCTTAAAAGCATCATTGGATGCCTGGATCCAGTCATGCCTGAAGCCAAACTTGCCCCTCTCTGGACATTTTAGTGACTCTCCTTTTCTCCTTAAGCTAACTGATATTTCTATCATTTGCTGCCAAATGGCCCCTGACTATATATTACCTTACACAGCCTTTTTATGGTATTCACTGACATGTGCCTATGAAGGGCTTAGCATAAAACAAGCGCTTGATGAGAATGTACCTATTACTGCAGAATCTCAAAGCAGGAAAAATTCATGTGGTCTAACCTCCACTCCAGGCAATAGTTTCCCCCACGATATCCCCGATGGAGTCTGATCCTATTTTGTGCTTGGATGCCTCCAGAGATGGGGAGCTCACTCCTTATTAGTGTCTCTTAGAAGTCATTCTGTTTCTACGGGCACCAGCTCTGACAGTCTCCACTCCCACCCCCAAGCCCAAACTCACCCTGCAGCTGAGAGAAACGCAGGGCAGCAGCGTTGAGCGCCTCCACGCGCTCGCTCTGGGCCGCGATGTCCCCCTCCAGCAGTCCGTGCTTCTGCAACAGGTCCTCGGCCTCCACCAGGTGCTGCCCGCACTCGCGGGACAGCAGCTGAGCCTACCAGAGGGGGCAGCACTGAGCACATGCTTAGCATTGGTCCTCAGGCCAGCCCCGCCCCGCCCCGCCCCGGATCCCTCTTCTGCTCCTCCAACCCATCTCTTGAACTCTGCTTTCAGTCTCAATCTCCTTGTCCCTGTCAGCATCTCTCTCTCCCCCCGACCCTCTCCAGCTCCCTGACAACCCTTGCAGTGCCGCCAGCCCTCCTTCGCCCTCCCTGCCCGCGCGGGCCGGCCCCACCTGCATCTCCTCCATCCAGTCCACCATGTACACCATCTCCTGGAAGACCTTCTGCAGGGCCAGGTTCTGCTCGAGCCGCGTCCGCCGGGCCCCCACCAGTCCGGTCAGCAGGGCCCACTGACGCAGCACGCTGTCGCGCTGGGCCGCCACGCGCCGGGCGTCATGGTAGCCTTCGGCCGCCAGGGCCTGGGCCAGCTCAGCCACGCCCTGCACCCGCTCCTCGTAGGCCGCAATGTCGGCCTCGATGGCCTCGTGCTTCTTCATGGCGGCCTCCACGGCCGGCAGCTCATACCCGAAGTTGTCCTGGGGCGGGGCAGGCCGCAGACGCTCACCCATGTTGCCCCAGCCCGACGCCCGTTACCCTGCTTCTGCCCCCCCATCCCCAGTTACCCTGGAGACCAGCCCCACACGTCTCCGTCACATCTCTAGCCTGAAACTCGTCACCCAGGAAACAGTCCCCATCCTGCCATTGCCCAAGAGACTGGGGACCAGGGCTACCGTACCCTGTTACTTAGGAGACCGATTCTATCCTCCCGAGTTACCCTGGACACCAGGCACAACCTCTTCTGTCACTTGGAGTCTAATTAAATACTCTCCCTATTTCTGAAGAGACTAATTCTGTCCTCTCTAGTTACCCTGGAGACCAACCTCACTCTCCTGTTACCTTGGAGATCAGGCCCACTCCCCTCCCCCACTGCTCACTTAGGAGACCAGTTCTCCCTTCCCACCCTCACTTGCCACCTAGGAGACTAATCCAACACTTCTCTGTCGCTTAGGAGATCGAGTCTCCCTCTCTGGTCCCAGGGCCACCAGCCGTGCCCTCCCTCCTTCTCCCGAAGAGCCGAGCCCTGCACGCAGTACCTGGGAGACCAGGCGCTGGTTCTCATTCAGCCAGCTCTCCCTCATAGCCACCTTGTGGTCAAACCTCTGGGCCAGTAGTTCCAGCTTCTCCTGCCTGATCAGTTCAGCCCGCAGAGCAGCCTCCCGTTCGTGCTCTGCCTTCTCCAGCTGGCCCCATGCCTAGGGAGACAGGAGGAGGCAGTCAGACCCCAACAATCCCCCACACTTTAATGGCCCTGGCTTCTCTGTCTGAGGTGACTCCAAGCATTTATATTATAACCTTTGTGTAAGGGGGGGGGGGGGGGGGAGAAATGCTCCTTCATGACACTTCCCGGCTGGAAAACTGTCAGGATGAATATCCAGTCCACGATGTCTACAATGTAGATGGCTCCCTTGAGCAGTGCACAATGTACACTCCCGCACGGAGGGAACCTGCCTCTCCCCTACATTCTCAGCCTCACCTTGTCGATATCCCAGATGCCACAGCCCTCCCGAGGCACAAAGAGGCGACGATTACAGGCACGCAGTTTGCTCTGGATGCTGAAGAGCAGCACCTCCAGGTTCCCCTTCTCCTGAAACCTGAAGGGGCTGGAGCTCAGGAACCCCGCCTCCACACCTCCACTTGCCGCCCTCCCTCCTGAGCTGGGCCTCACTTGACTGGCTTCTCCAGGGTGCAGTAGGCCGTGAAAGCCTGAAGCTGCTGCTGCACCCCACTCAGGGAGTTGGCAAACTTCTGGTTGCTGATGAGGCCCACTGTGCGGTGGATCCAGGCCAGCAGCTCAGCTGCCAGCTCCTCGTAGCGCTCAATGATCTTCCCCACCTCCAACACCTGGTCCAGGACCTGACCCAGCAAAGGAAGCTGGGGTCAGCCTCATCCCAGATGGGCCTCCAGGTGGTTCCCAAGCTGCCACCCACCCCACCCCTTGGCTCCCCAAACCTTCCCGATCCTCTTCCCCTCCACAGCCAGGGCTTTCATCTTGGAGAAATAGTGGTAGAAAGAGACCACATAGGTGATGATGGACTTCTCATCGGGAGCCTCCATGTTCACATCTGGGGGTAAAGGAGAGTAGGGGAGCATGCCAGTGAGCATTCTGACAGGTATCGGGCGGAGGGAGGGAGAACCCACTCTTACTAGCTGTGTGACCTTGGGCAAGATAACTAACCTCTCTGCTCCTTAATTTTTGTATCTGCCAAATGGGGATCTGCTTCATGGGATGAGACAGTACCTGACACATGCAAACCACCACAGAGAAACGATCCATAATTATTTCACACCATTCTGCCTTCCACCTCAGGGCCTCCACACGTGCTGTTTTCACTGTGTAGACCAGTGTTCCCTCTTCTGTATGCCTAACTCCCATTCATCCTTCAGGGCTCAACTCAACTTATATTTCTTCAGATAAGCCTCCCTGTGTAGCCTGTGTAGAGTTGGCTACCCCTGTTGGTCTTCCCAATGGCATCTTATCACTGCCTCCTGGAACATATAATTTGCAATTGAATATTCATTTATGCGATCATGTCCTTAGCTTGAGTTTAAGCTCCATGAGGACAAAGGCTAAGTCTGTCTTTTTTTTTTTTTAAAGATTTTTATTTTATTTGCTTATTTGACAAAGAGAGACACAGTAGGGAGAGAGGGAACACAAGCAGGGGGAGTGGGTGAAGGAAAGCAGCCTTCCTGTAGAGCAGGAGCCCAATGTGGGGCTCGATCCCAGGACCCTGGGACCATGACCTGCACTGAAGGCACTCAATGACTGAGCCACCCAGGTGGCCCTGTCTTTTTTTTTTTTTAAGATGTATTTATTTATCTGAGAGAAAGAGAGAGAGAGTGAGCATGTGTGCAAGCGAATGTGAGTGAGGGGAGAGGCAGACAGAGAGGGAGAGAGAATCCTCAAGCAAAGTCCCCACTGATCACAGAGCCCTAGGTGGACCTTGATCCCGTGACCCTGAGATCAAGATCTGAGCTGAAATCAAGAGTTGGACCCTCAACTGACTGAGCCACCCGGGCGCCCCTATGGCTGTCTTTTTTCACCATTGTCTCAGTCATGCCTAGCACACAGCAGGAACTCAATAAATATGAAGTGTGTAAGTGATGTATGAGGCCCCAGGCCAAGGACACGAACTTTGTAGGCAGCATGTGCTTAAATTCCTGTTCAACCACTTACTCACTGCGTGTCCTTAGGGAATAGACTTAACTTCTCTGAGCCTCAGTCTCCCCGGTGTTATAGGAAGGATGATCACAGTGCCTGCCATCTGGGAGCACTGTAAGTATTAGAAAGAGTAGCCTGGCACAGAGGAGAAACTCAACGAATTCCGATTGTCGTTTTGATTTGCCTACTGAATGCACAATATTATACTTGGCCTTACTCTTCACCAACTCATGAAACCGACAGCCACCAAACACCTTCTATGTGCCAGGCCAGGCCCTGAGCACAGAATCCAGTTATCACAAGTCCTGTTTGCTGGTTTGCAGTGTGACTCTGGGCAAGTGACTCCACCTCTCTGAGCCTTTGTTTCTATCCCTTTAAAACAGAATAGATAAGTTCTATCCAACCAGGTCAGTGTGAGGATGAAGGGGAGAAGTTTCCATTAAATTCCCAGCCCTGTGCTTGGCACAGAGTAGATGCTCTGAGAAGGGGAGCAGCTGTTGTTCCTGAGATTGGGGGATTGGTGTTGGCATGATCATGGATGAGGAGCGAGGCTGAAGTCAGGGGATGGGGATCATTTTGGGGATGGGCTTGGCTTTGGGGCTGGGACTGGAGTTAGGGAGGGAGAGGGGCTTGGGCTTGGGGGGAGCTGATCCAGGATGGGTTTGGGAAGGGGAAGGGGTTCGGCTGGAGACAGGAAGGGGGATGAGGCTGGGGTTGGAAATGGAGATACCAAGGAAGGGACAGGAAGACTGGGAGGAGGAGGGATTGGGGATGAAGAAGGGGAGGTGGTGGGAGTGAGCTGGGACTTGGAAAGTCTTGGGTTCGGGATGGTGTTGCAGCAGGATGGAGTGGAGTTTGGGATGGCACTGGGGTTGGGAGTCCCCCCAAGAGCAGGTCTGGCTGGGACCGTTCAGGGCTCACCCTCAGGGTCCAGCAGACGCGTCAGCCCCAGGTGCTGCTCAGCGGTGCGGAAGGCTCTCTGCAGGTTGTAGTTGGCGTTGGACTTGGTGAGTTTGCTGAAGTCCACGAGATCGGGCCTGGGCAGGGGCACAGAGCGGGCAGGCAGCAGACAGGCAGACAGACAGGGCAAGGGGGCAGAAAGACGTCCTCGTCTGAGCCCCACCCACGACAAGGGGAGGGGCACCCCCAGGCCCAGGGAAAGCTGTGTGTGCTGGTGCGTGGACACGTGCATTTATCCGAGGCTGTGAGAACGGCGTAAGGGCAGGTGTGTGACTGTGTTCACAAGGCGTACATGTCTACTTGGGTGTGTTTCTAAATAGTAGCACACAGCAATTCAAAGTGTGAGGTCTATAGTCAGTGCACTGGGCTCACACCCCAGCTCGGCCACTTCCTGGCTGTCACGCTGGGTAAGATATTTTGTCTCTTTGGGCCTCGGTTTTCTCCTCTGCAAAATGGGGACAATCCTAGCACCTGGCTCATGGGCCCACTGAATATTAAGTGACTTATTGGAAAGCACTGAGAATAATGCTGGGTATACAGAAAGCACTTAGTAAATGTTGCCATTGGGTAGAGCTGGTGGGTTTCCGGCCGTGGGTGTGGGGCTGGGTCTCCTCATGTGTATGAGTGTATATGTGTGACAGGCAAGCCTTGAAAGTGAACACATGTCTACAGCAGAAAAGGCTGGGACTCCACCCCCACCACACTAGAGCAAGTCCTTCCCGGACTCTGGGCCTCAGTTTCCCTCATCTGCCATGTGTACGATCACTATGTGGATGCAATTTGTCTGGAAGCCCACCCCTTGGCCAATTCAGCGCCAGGTGTGGGGGTGTGAAAGGTGGGTGTGCAGGGAGGCAGAAGGGGGGACCTGGGGCTCGCCTAGAGGAAGGACTTGGTGATGAGAGGGACTGCCATGCACACACCAGAGAGGACAGGCCATGGGGACCCTGGGGGCATCGAAGCAGCAGGCACAGGGTGTGTGTGTGCCCGAGTGTGAGTGTGTATACACGTCTGTGTGAAGGCACGTGTGTTTCTGCGTGTACAGAGTACATGGCCTAGACAGGGTTCCATAGGGGTGTGTGTGCCTTGTGTAAGCATGAAGGCCGTGCACGTGAAGGGATGGGTCCTCGAATCTACGCGGGTCACCTACGTGCACGCGCGCGCAGGCGTGTCCCCACGGGATGCAGGGTAGTGGGCGGGGCAAGCCCGGGCTGGACGGTACCTGTGCCGGTGAATGAGAGCATTGAAGGCCAAGCCATCCCTCCAGCTGGTGGTGAAATTCTGGATGTTAACCTCAGGGTAACTGGCAGCATGGAAGGGAGAGACAGAGGCAGAGAGGGAGACAGTCAGGAGGAAAAAAGGGAGGGAGAGACAGATGGATGGATGGGTGGATCGATGATAGGGAGATAGACAGGTAGATCAATTGAGGCAGGGAATGGAAAGAGAGAGAGAGGGAAGGAGAGAAAACAAGATACAGACAGAGATGGGGAAAGAAAGGAGGGAGGGGAGGAGACAGGAGGGGTGAGAGGAGCGGGAGGGAGAGATAGGAGCAAGGAAAAGCAGACATAGAGGTAAACACAAGACGCCAGGGAAGACAGCTCTACCAGAGAGCCTGCCAGCCCCAGAAGGCTGAGCATCAGAGAAAGCCCAGTCTCCATCCATACCAGCCTCCCCTCCCTCCCAGGGGTAGATCTCCGGAGGGCATCTGAGTTCCAGGCCACGCCCCTCCCGCAGGGCAGAGCGCTGGGGGTCCTAGGGACCTCCTAGCAGACCCCCCCCGCCCCGCCCCGCACAGCTCCCTTCTCAGCCCCACTGAAGGTACCCAGAAGCCGGAGCTTCCTGGAGCTGCTCAAGCCCCAGGGTGGGCCTTCTTAGGCTGAAGGGTGGTTGCTTTCGGGGGGGGGTGACCACAGCTCAGGAACAGGGCTGGGGTGTCCACACAGGTGCACGTGAGGCCTCTCGAGGTGCAGGGATGGAGGGGAGCAAGTTGGGGGCAGTCCACTACTCTCCAACATTGCTCTCCAGGGAGCCCGAGATCTAAATTTGAACCAGACCTGCCAGATTGTTACAAGGGTTTATTTGTCAAGGTCAGAAGAGTGGACGTATTTTATCTACCAGTTCATTAACTTCAGATGTAACTTTTGACACTGAGGACTTGGGCTGCCCCTTGCATTCCTGTCCCGGAAAGAACCCTCCAGATTAGGTCAGGGCCCTGGTGGGGGCACTGGGTGGGGGGGTGTGCTTACCCAGCTGTCTTCATCTGACACCACAGGAGCAGGGCGTCCTTGGCTGAGCGGGTCTCTCTGTTGTCCTCAGTCTCGATTTTGATTACTTGAATCTGTGAGGATACAAAACATGACTGCTGGGACTGGGAGGGTGTGAGCCTGGGAGACACTGGCGAAACCTGTTGTTGGGTGGTGGGGGGTGGGGAGGGTGGCAGGTGACAGAGGAGATGGGAGAGGCAGCTTCAGGCTGGGGCTGGGGGTTCAGGAGCGTGAGACTGGGATCTGGAGTGGGCCGGGACATCTACAGTTGGAGGAGGCGGTTGTGGACTAGGGTCTCAGTTTCCAGGGACACCTCCATACTTTGGCATCTGGCCCACTTCCCTGATACAAGCCACCGTTGTTTCCGACCTGGGCTAGTGCGGTCACTTCCATGCTGGTCTCCCTGCTCCTGCACCCACAGTCTGTTCTCACGGCAGAGGGGGACCTTGTGAGCCCCCAGATCAGATCACTTGCCTCCCTCCCATCCTCGAGACCCTCAGTGGGTCTGTCTCACTCATGGCAAAAGTAAACTTCCCCTTGTTATGTCTCTGACCTCGTCTTCAACAGCCTACTCTGCTCCAGAGAGCTGCTGTCCTCTTTATTAAATCACCAGTGTCCTTCCGTCTCAGGGCCTTTGCACTGCCTGTTCCTTCCCTCGGGGCCCCACATGACTCCACCCCAACTTGAGGTTTTGATTGACTGGTCACTTCTTAGTGAAGTCTTCGCCAACCACTTGATTTTTTTTTTTAAGATTTTATTTATTTGTCGGGGTGGGGAGAGAGAGCACAAGCAGGGGGAACGGCAGGCAGAGGGAGAAGCAGGCTCCCCACTAAGGAAGGAGCCCTGTGCGGGGCTTGATCTCAGGACTCTGGGATCATGACCAGAACCGAAGGCAGATGCTTAACTGACTGAGCCACCCAGATGTCCCTATGTCTAGCCTCTTAATAAAGCTCTCTAATTTCTCCTCATCTCAAAGAGAATAAAATCAAAACCACTAATCTCAGATCACCTAGGCCCTTTCAACCCTTCTGACCTCATCTCCTCCCTGGCTCCCCCTTGCCTCCCATTCTCTAGCCACAGTGGACCTTCTATACCTCTGACATTTCAGCTCCTTCCCACCTCAGTCAGGGCCTTTGCACATGCTGTGCCTCTGGCCTGGAATGCTTTCTCCCTTCACCTTCATGTCATGCAGCCATCAGCTTCTCAGAGAGCCCATCTCTGACCATTGAGTCTAAAATCTCAACACCATCAACCTGATACTTTGTATTACTTTGACTGCTTTATTATAATCTCTTTTCCACACAGCTCTTACCTGGAGCTGATCCTTTTCTCATCCATCTCTTGTCTATATATTTAAGGGTTTGTTTATTGTCTGTCTCCACCACCACAATGTAAACTCCATTGAGGCAGAAAACTTGTCGATTTTGTTTCTGAACTGGAGCAAAACTGCCTGGATTTGAATTCCAGCTCTACTCCCCAGCTGTGTGACCTTGAACATATTACTTTGCCTCTCTGGGCTTCACTTTCCTTACGGTAAAACATAATAAATGGTATCTAATTTATGGGGTTGTTGGGCTAGTAAATGTCAAGTGCTTAGAACAGTGTCTGAAACAGAGTAAAAAAATGTATATGATCATAGCGATGGTGGTGATAATGATGATTATTTTTATCATAATTTTCACCCCAACACCTGGATTAGGGTACCTGGATAGTATTGGGAAAACTTTTGGAATGAGTAAGTGGGGGAGTGAGCGGGGGACGCCCTTCTAAGGCCACACGGTGGGAAGCGGGCCGGGCCGGGGTCACTTGGGGATCACCTGGAAGCGCAGGATGATGGTCCAGACTAGCCCCAAGGTCAGCCGGTGGTTCCCATCCACGATGTCATGCGACCCCACGTTTTCCAGGTGCACGCGCTGCTCCTTCAGAAACTGCAGCGCCTTGTCCACGTTTTCCAGCGAGTGGATCCTCATGCGACCGCGCGTGGGCCTTGGCTAGGGTGGCAAGGGCGTTGGGGGGTAGCCTTGCCGAGAGGGCTGGGCCCTCGACCTCACCCCTTCCGAAGAGGCCGGCACCCATAGCCGCGCCCCTGGGTGCCCAAGCCCAGGCCACGCCCCTTCAGTTTTTTCAAAGACCAAGGACCCAATCCTTTTAAAGAAGTCCTGCCCCTTCCCGTAGCCAGACCTTTTTTTAAGAGCCCGTTCCCTTCTGGGCTCATTCTAGTTCCTGTTTCCACCCAGTTTACTGAAGCTCCGCCTCCGACCTGATAGACACACCTCTCATCTAGAAGCCTCAGCAACGTGCCAGTAACCGTGCTCCCGCCCCTCCCCCTGGATGTCTGCCCCAGGCCACCTTGGTTTGGCCACCGGATCCTTGGTCACACACAACCCCCCTCCCACCACCTCCCTTTCAGGCCCTTGCCGGGAGCCACGCCCATCTCCCCAGGTCTCTCCTCGTTTACAGCACTGTCACTGCCAATGGCCTTTGTTTCTGTCCTCTAGCCATGCCACTCACGATTTCTGAGCTCCTTTACTAAATCTCTAGCTGCGTCAGAATCCCACCCTTTGCGACGAAGCCTCATCCACGCCCAGAAATACAATGGCAACCCATACCACAAGTCAAACTCACACCAGAGTCCGGTCTGGTGCCCCAGATTTCCATGACCTAGGCCTCCCCTTCGGATGACAACCGCACCCTCAGCCATCGACCCCGTGCAACAGGCTCCTGCCTCTATTTTATAGCCCTCGGCCTTGCTACCGCCCTAACCAGGCCAGCCCCCTCGAATAAAGCCCCTCCCTTCTCCAAAACCCCACCCCTTCCAACAGAGCTCCTCCCCACCCAGAGTCCGCAGGAACCACCCCCTTCACCTTCCACCGAATCCCCGCATCCGTTCCCAGCCACGCCCCCAGGCTGACCCAAGCCCCACCTCTGGGCCATAGCCCCACCCACCTGAGTGAGGAGGCCGAAAACCCGCGGGCCCTTTTAGAACGCTCCACGCGTCCATTAACCAGACCCTGAGTTAACCCAGCCCCTATCCCAGGGTCGCTGCCTGCCCCCAGGCCCTCAGGTCCCCTCACCAGCTGCTCCCCGGACAGCACTTCCAGGAGCCGCGTGAGCACAAAGCCGTCGCGGAGGTCGGCGTAGAGGTCCACGATGTGGCAGCCGACGCGGGCCAGGTGCGAGTTCACCCACTTGGTGAAGGTCTTCTTCTGCACGGCCTCGCGCTCATCTGAAAGACAGGCTCTGAGGAGCTCCCGCATCCCCAGTACCTCCTCCTTGCAGCTTCTCCCCAGCCCTCCACTCGGGCCCTGTTTCGGCCCAGCTCTGCAACAGTCAGGGCTTTGCGCAAACCCTTCGCTGCGCACCTGGAGACACGTCCTTTAAAGCTTTCCCGAGGTACCACTTCCCACAAGAAGCCTTCCCGGATTCTCATCCCAGTTGGCCCTGTTCATTAAGTCCATCAATACTTGAGCATCTACTATGTGCCCCGCACTGTTCTAGGCTCTGAATACAAACAGAGGCCTTCCCTCTCAGAGCTCAGTTTACTGGGGGCACAAGATAATACACTAGGGAGCTATGGAAGGTTAAGGAGGGGGTGGGGCAGAATGAGAGTTGTGTTTCAGGTGGCTGCCAGGAAGAGTGAGGGGGAGATTAGAGACCACAGGAATGGCAGCTCAAGGGAGAGACTGGGGAAGCGACTCTGGAAAGAGAGGACAAATGGACCAGGGCAGAAGCTGGGAATGGGAGGAAGGGACATTCTGGAGAGTTAGTCACAGATGAAAAAAATAAGACCAGCCCTGGCGAGGTGTGGGGGGATGAAGAGGACGGAGTATGCTAAGAGGAATGTCCCCTGAGGACAGGAACCATGTCACGCACACACCCGAACCCCCACCTTGTGGTAGCTGGACTGCCAGCTGGACCCCGAGTTTCCCACATCTCACCCTAGAGCACAGAGTAGGGACACGATTGCCAACAGCAGAGGGCGGAAGAATGTGTGCAGCTGCTCCACTGCTGCCTCGCTGACAAAGACATTGCTTGGGAACCTCTCCTACTACCTTTTTTTTTTTTTTTAAAGCAGGCTTCGACAAAGGGGCACCTGGGTGGCTCAGTTGGTTAGGTAGCCTCTGCGATCGAGCCCAGTGTGGGGCTCAAACTTACCACCCTGAGATCAAGACGTGAGGTGAGATCAAGTGTGAGACGCTTAACCAACTGAGCCGCCCAGGTGCCAGTCCTTTCGTTTTTTGGTTTTGTTTTTTTTTTTAACAACAGCTTTAGTGTGAGATATAATTCACATACTATAAAATTCACCCTTTCAAAGTGTAAATTCAGTGATTTTTTTAGTATTTTCACAGGGTTATGCAACCCACACCACCATCTAATATCAGAACATTTTCATTCCTCCAAGAAAAAACCCTGTGCCCATGAGCAGCCCCTCCCCATGCCCCCTTCTCCCAGCCCTAGGAAACTATTAATCTGTTTTCTGTCTCTATGGTTATAGCCATTCTGGATATTTCATTTCAGTGGAATCATACAATATGTGACCCTTTCAGGGTCTGGCTTCTTTCACTTAGCATCATGTTTTCTTTCTTTTTTTTTTTTAAGATTTTATTTATTTATTTGACAGAGAGAGACAGAGCAAAAAGAAACATAAGCAGGGGAGTGGGAGAGGGAGAAGAAGCCTTCCCGTGGAGCAGGGAGCCTGATGTGGGGCTCCATCCCAGGACCCTGGGATCACGACCTGAGCCGAAGGGCAGACACTTAACGACTGAGCCACCCAGGCACCCCAAGCATCATGTTTTCAAGGTTCATCCATGTTGTGGTGTGCATCGGTACTTTATTTCTTTTTTATGGCTAAATAATAACCATTCTGCGGACATCCTGCATTTTACTCATCGATTCACCTGCGGATGGACATTGGGGCTGTTTCCACTTTGTGGCAATTATGAATAGCGTGGCTATGAACATTCGGGTACATACGTCTTTGTGTGAACACGTTTTCAATTATTTTGAGTATATACCTGGGCGTGAAATGGTTGGATTCTATGTTAACTCTACGATTGGACTTTTGAAAAAAATATTTATTTACTTATGAGAGAGAGAGAGAGAGAGAGCATGCACAAACAGGGGGAGGGAAGAGGGAGAGGGAGAGAAAGAATACCAACTAGGCTCCCCGTTCAGTGCAGAGCCTGATGGGGGGCTCAATCTCACGACCCTGAGATCATGCCCTGAGCTGAAATCCAGAGTCAGCTGCTTAACCGCCTGGGTGGCCCTAGGATTAACCTTTTGAGGAACCACCAGACTTTTCCAAAGTGGCCACACCATTTTACATTCTCACCAGCGATGGACAAGGGTCTCAGTGTCCCCACATCCTCACTGCTCCTTGCTATTTCCCATCTGATCACGGCCATTATCATGGTATGAAGTGGTCTCTTAATGTGGTTCTGATTTGCATTTCCCTGGTGACTAATAATGGTGAGCATCTTCTCATGTGCTTATTGGCCATTTGTGTATCTTCCTGGGAGAGACGTCTATGCAAATCCCTTGCCCATTTTTAAATTGGGTGAATCTTTTTATTTATTTTTTATTTTTTAATAAATATTTTATTTATTTATTTATTTATTTATTTGACACAGAGAGAGAGAGAGAGCACACGCAGGGGGAGCAACAGGCAGGGGGAAAGGGAGAAGCAGGCTCCCCGTTGAGCAGGGAGCCCAATGCAGGACTTGATCCCAGGACCCCGGGATCATGACCTGAGCCACCCAGGCACCCCTATTTTTTATTTTTTAAAAAAGATTTTATTTATTTATTTGAGAGAGAGAGAGCATAAGCCAGGGACGGGCAGAGGGAGAGGGACAAGCAGACTCTGTGATAAGCACGGAGCCCAACGTGGAGCTTGACCCCATCACCCATGCGATCATGACTTGAGCTGAATGAAACCAAAAGCCAGACACTTAACAACTGAGCCACCCAGGTGCCCCTTGGTGAGTCTTTTTATCATCTGTACTTTCTTTGCAACTTTGTGTGGATCTATGATTATTTCCCAATTTAAAGTGTTATCTTCCTGTCTCTTCCCCTGACTCCCATAGGCTTGAAGACAAGGTCCACAGGGCACAGGATAGAAGAAGGCTGATTGCTTGGAGCAGAGCCTCCCTGACCACGAGGCGGCTCCTGCCAGGATTATCAAGGAGGGAGAAAATAAGCTTCTGTCTCTTTTAAGCGGCAGCATTGTTAGGTCTGTTGCAGCAGCTGAGGGGCACCGTATGCTTAGCATTTCATTATGAAATAACTTAATTATCACACTTTTAAGTTTCCTATTAGTGAAGGAAGCAAGATTTGTATAGCCAGGTTGTTTCTCTTTTTAACCATTTGAAATCTCTCAATAATTTCTTTTTTCATAAAATTTACCTTTTGTAATATTTTTGGTAAAGATTTTACTTATTTATTCATGAAAGAGAGAGAGAGAGAGCAGGCAAGTGGAGGGGAGGAGCAGAGGCAGAAGGTCAAGCAGACGCCTTACTTAGCACGGAACCAGAAATGGGGCTCGATCCCACAACCCAGAGATCATGACCTGAATTGAAATCTAAGAGTCAGACACTTAACTGACTGAGCCACCCAGGTGCCCCATAATATTATTTTTGTTATTAAGTCAACCCCCAACATGGGGCTCAAACTCATGACACCAAGATCAAGAGTCTCATGCTACACTAACTGATCCAGCCAGGCACCACTTTTGTTAATATTAAATACGGCATTTGATCCCGGCAGTGAAAATATATGTACATTGCTAGAAAATATCCACTAACTGACCTGTATTTTTTTTTTACTTTAAACAAGATTTTGAATGTTTATTTCTAATTTGAAAGTGAATATGCAGAAATTAATAGTAAATCCATATGAAATACCTTGTTTGTTTAAATGTGCATTTTGGGGGGTACCTGGCTGGCTCAGTCGGTTAAACATCTGCCTTCAGCTCAGGTCATGATCCCAGGGTCCTGGGATCAAGTCCCACATCAGGCTCCCCGCTCAGCGGAGACCCTGCTTCTCTCTCTCCTTCTGCTGCACACCCTGCTTGTGCTCTCTCTGTCAAATAAATAAATAAACTCTATAAAAAAAGAAACAAGGGCGCCTGGGTGGCTCAGTGGGTTAAAGCCTCTGCCTTCGGCTCAGGTCATGATCTCAGGGTCCTAGGATCGAGGCCCGCATCGGGCTTCCTGCCCAGCAGGGAGCCTGCTTCCTCCTCTCTCTCTGCCTACTTGTAATCTCTCTCTGTCAAATAAATAAATAAAATCTTTTAATAAAAAAAAAAGAAAAAGAACACAGCGCGGGGGGGGCCTGGGTGGCTCAGTCAATTAAGCTTTGGACTCTTGGTTTCCACTCAGATACTGGATTTCATGAGTTGATTTCATGAGTTGGATTTCATGAGATCAGCCCTACACTAGGCTCCATGCTCAGTGGGGAGTCAGCTTGAGAGTCTCTCCCTCTGTCCCTGCCCCACTGGCATGCATGCTCACTCTCTCTCGATATTTTTCTTCTTTTAAGATTTTATTTCTTTGTTTGTTTGTTTGTTTGTTTACTTATTTATTTATTTGACAGAGAAAGCACAAGCACGGGGAGCAGCGGAGGGAGAGGGAGAAGCAGGGAGCCTGATGTGGGACTTGATCCCAGGACCCTGGGATCATGACCTGAGCCGAAGGCAGACGCTTAACCGACTGAGCCACCCAGGTGCCCCTAAATAAAGAAATCTTAAATTAAAGAAAGGAAAAGAAACGGCACAGTGGAGGTGAGACCAGATATGTCCCGAAGTGCCACTTCTGACCTCAGATGACACTGATTGTTTACCGTGCTTGTGAGTGTGTTTGGCTACAGAGGAGGGTATCTTCCGTTTGCCCCTGGGGCGCTGCCTCTACTGTTCTGCACATGCTCTGGGCCTGGGGAGACCGCCTGTGTGGGCTGTATGAATGGGCACCGCAGCCCTCAAAGGCCTCCGCCTTTCGACTTTCGGTTGGGCTTGGCTAGCTGGAGATTAGAGGAGGAAAGGGTGGGGCACCAGGGTGGCTCACTTGGTTGAGTGTCTGACTCTTTTTTTTTTTTAAGATTTTATTTATTTATTTCACAGAGGGAGAGAGATCACAAGGAGGCAGAGAGACAGGCAGAGAGAGAGGGGGAAGCAGGCTCCCCGCCGAGCAGGGAGCCCGATGTGGGCCTCGATCCCAGGACCCTGAGATCATGACCTGAGCCGAAAGCAGAGGCTTTAACCCACTGAGCCACCCAGGTGCCCAAGCGTCTGACTCTTGATTTCAGCTCAGGTCATGATCTCAGGGTCCTGAGATGGAGCCCTGAGCTGGGCTCCCCACTCAGCTGAGAGTCTGCTTGGGTTCTCCCTCCTCCCTCTGCTCCTCCCTCTGCACAGCGCTCTCTCGCTCAAATAAATAAGTTAAATTAAAAAAAAAAAAACAGGAGGAGGAAGGAAGGGCTGAGGGATTTATTCCCTCCCTGCTTACATCAGCACCTGGTTCCTTTCTCTAAACCCCCAAGTTGGGAGGCCTCTGCCCTCTCCCCACTCCCTGTCCTGCCCCCGTCGCTGGGGTGTCCACTGGCCTTGTAGGTTCCTGTAGCCCTGGCCACACCCCTGTAATTAGCCCCTTCATTAGGCTTTCCTCAATTTTACCCCCTTGAGGGGAGCCATCTGCTTTCTGCAGCGACTCTAGCTGGCACCCATACCTTTGAGTTGTCAAGACTCCAAATGACAACCGTCCTACCTCTGCCATTGTGCTCATAATAAGTTGTCATTTTTTATATAATTTTTTAAAAGATTTTATTTATTTACTTGACATAGAGAGAGAAAGAGATCATAAGTAGGCAGAGAGGCAGGCAGAGAGAGAGGAGGAAGCAGGCTCCCTGCTGAGCAGGAAGCCTGATGCGGGCCTTGATCCCAGGACCCTGAGATCATGACCTGAGCCCAAGGCAGAGGCTTTAACCCACTGAGCCACCCAGGCACCCTATATAATTTTTTAAAGATTATATTTATTTATTTGTCAAAGAGAGAGAGAGAGAAGGAGAGAGAGAGCATAAGCAGGGGGAGCATCAGGCAGAGGAAGGAGCGGACTCCCTGCTGAGCAGGGAGCCCAATGCGGGACTCGATCCCAGGACCCTGAGATCATGACCGAGCCCAAGCTAGACGATTAACCAACTGTGCCATCCAGGCATCCCGTGAGTTGTCATTTATATATTCTTCTCCACTGTGGTAATCACAAGTCAGAAGCAAAACACATTTCCTTAGAATAAGACTTCAAAGTATTCATCTCTTTAATACATTGAGACTTTCACAGAGCTGAGGAATAACTATGCTTTTATCCTTTGTGGGTTAAGGGGAAAGGTTATAGGGACACTTAGTATGTCAATGATGTTTGGCTACTGGTCTGAGTAAAGTTAGGAAGCCACAAGTCGTGGTGGAAACGTGGGAACGTCATAACCCCCATGAGTGCTCGTGGAAGTCACACACTGAGGCAGCCATTTGGGGAGCCATCGGAGTCAAATTAAATTAGGGCATACCCCCATGACACAGCAATTCTTTCCCTGTGCTTATGTCCCATAAACTTTTCCACACTGGTTTACAAGGAGAATGGAGGAGGATGTCCAATGCCACGTTATTTGGGGGGTTGGGGGTAGGGGCAGGCTGGGGGCTTGAGACATCCTCATGGTCCATCACTGGGAACTTCGAATATGGGGAGTTCACAGCATATACTTCATGCAGCAGTTAGGAGCAATAGAGTCAATGCACACACCGCCACATGGCTGAGCCTTTCCTTTTTTTTAGATTTTTATTTTTTTTTATTTGAGAGAGAGAGAGAGGACGCAAGTGGGGAGTGACAGAAGGAGAAGGAAGAGAAAATCCCAAGCATACTCCATGCTCAACGGGAGTCCGTCCCAGGGCTCGATCCCACAACCCTGAGATCATGACCTGAGCTGAAATCAAGAGTCAGACACTTAACCAACTGAGCCACCCGGTCACCCCCACATGACTGAGTCTAAAGGCATAGTGCTGAATGGGGAAACAATGCAACAACTGCAATCTTAGGGGCACCTGGCTGGCTCAGTGTGTAGAACATAGGACTCTTGATTTCAGTGTTGTGAGTTCGAGCCCCATGTTGGGCTCAGAGCTTACTTAAAAATAAAAACCTGCAATCTAGAATATGCTAAAACCTTCACCAATTAGCAATGCTTGCATGCACAAACCCATATTCATAGAGCTCTCAGATATTTAACAGTGAAATTGCAGTTCAGTAGGGAAAATAAAGTCTTTTCAATAAGTGGAACTGAGTCAAGTGGATATCCGTGTGGCAAAAAAAAAAAGAACCTTGACCGACATTCCACACTGTACACAGTAATAAATACAGTAAATATCAGCTGGCTTATAAATCCAAATGTGAAAGGAACAAATGAGGCTTTTAAAGGAAAACATCAAAAAATATCTCCATGACCTTGAAGTAGGCAAAGGTTTCTTCAAACACCAAGTGTTAGCCACACAGGAAATAATTATTAATGATCTTCTAGATCATTAATAATAAATTAGTGATCAATTAGACTGATGAATTAATGATCAATTAGACTACATTTACATTAAGAAATACTGTTCATCGGGGACCCTGGGTGGTTCAGTTGGTTAAGTCTCTGCCTTCGGCTCAGGTCATGATCTCGGGGTCCTGGGATCTAGCCCTGCATCAGGCTCCCTTCTCAACGGGGAGTCTGCTTCTCCCTCTCTTTCTGCCCCTCCCCCTGCTCATGCTCTCCCTCTTTCAAATAAATAAATAAAATCTAAAAAAAAAAATACTGCTCATCAAGGGGCAACATTAAAAGAATAAAAAGACAAGCCACATAGTGGGAGAAATTATTCACAACACATCTATCTGACAAAGGACTTGTACCCAGGCTATATAAGAACTCCCACAAAACAATCAGAAAAAGGCAGGAAAATTAATATACAAATAGGCAAAGGACTTGAACAGGGACTTCACAGGAAGCTATCCAAATAGTCAATAAACACATGAAAAGGCGGTCCACCTCATTAGTTGTTATTTGTCACCAGGAAAATGTAAATTAAAACCACAATAGCATGCACACCCATCAGAATGGCTAAAACAAAAAAGATTGACCATACTAAGTGTTGGATGTACAGAAACGGAATTCCTCATACACAGCTGGTGGGAATACAAAATGACACAAACCGGCAGCTTTCACTGAAGTTTGATATACACCTAACCTATGACCCAACACTTTCCCTCCTGGGTGGAAATGAGTGCTTACATCCACCGAAAAAGTACTGTACTAGAACATTTAAAGCAGCAACGGTTTGTAATTGTCTGAAATACCAGGAATTATGGGTTTGCAATAGTTGAGCTTGTGATAGCCCTAAATGAGAAGTAACCCCAATGCTCATCAACAGGTAAATGGATAAACTATGGCATAAACACAATGTGGAATACTATACAGCAATGAAAAAGAATACCCTACAAGGACGGTGGACCCAGATAAAGCTCATCAGCACAGCGGTGACTGAATGAAGCCAGACACAAAGGGGTACATGCTTCAGGATTCTATTTATATGAAGTTCAAACACCATCCAAACCAGGGCATGCTGTTAGAAGTTAGGATAATGTTTACTCTTGGGATACAATGAGAGAGGCAGCCCGAGGAGGGCTTCCCTGGGGCAGTCATATTCTGTTTCCTTATCTGGGGATTGGTTGCCCGAGGGTGCTCACCTGTGCAAATGCTAGACACTCACGATTTATCTGCTTTTTTGTGTGCATAAAATACAGTTAAAATATACGTGTACGTGCACACTAATTAGCAATGCACATTTTGCAAAATCGGCATATAATGATAATAATTTGCATGAAAACTATCAGAATGGGGCATCTGGGGGGCTCAGCTGATTAAGCAAATGCCTTTGGTCAGGTCATGGTCCTGGAGTCCTGGGATCGAGTTCCACGTCAGGCTCCCTGGTCAGTGGGGAATCTGCTTCTCCCTCTGACACTCCCCTCTCTCATGCTTTCCCTCTCTCATTCTCTCTCTCTCAAATAAATAAATAAAACCTTTAAATTTAAAAAAACCCAATTTCTTTAAAATCAAAGTATCAGAATGGGGGGGGCGCCTGGACGGCTCAGTCGATTAAGCAACCGACTCTTAATTTCAGCTCAGGTCTTCATCCCGGGGTGGTGGGATCGAGCCCCACGATGGTCTCTGTGTTGAGTGTGGAGCCGGCTTGGGGTTCTCTCTCCCTCTCCTTCTGCCCCTCCTCCAACCCCACTAAAGCGCATGCACGCATGTTCTCTCTCTAGAAAAAATAAAAATAAATAAGCAAATAGCCTGTTCTTCAAAAAACAAACAATTAGAATGGTTGCCCATAGGGGAGAAGACATTGGTATGAGATGTGGGAATAAAAGAGAATAAGTGAATAGGGGCACCTGGCTGTCTGAGCTGGTAGGGAATGAGAGTTTTGATCCCGGGATTTCGAATTCAAGCCCCACATTGGGCGTAGAGAGTCCTTTTTTAAAAATGTTAAAAAAGGGGCGCCTGGGTGGCTCAGTGGGTTAAAACCTCTGCCTTCGGCTCAGGTCATGATCCCAGGGTCCTGGGATCGAGGCCCACATCGGGCTCTCTGCTCGGCGGGGAGCCTGCTTCCTCCTCTCTCCTGCCTCTCTGCCTACTTGTAGTCTCTCTCTGTGTGTCAAATAAATAATAAATAAAATCTTAAAAAAAAAAAAAGTTAAAAAAGGGGCGCCTGGGTGGCTCAGTGGGTTAAAGCCTCTGCCTTCGGCTCAGGTCATGATCTCAGGGTCCTGGGATCGAGCCCCGCATCGGGCTCCCTGCTCGGTGGGGAGCCTGCTTCCTCCTCTCTCTGCCTGCCTCTCTGCCTACTTGCGATCTCTCTCTCTCTCTCTCTGTGTCAAATAAATAAATAAATAATCTTCTAAAAATAAATAAATAAATAAAATGTTAAAAAACAAACAAACAAACAACCCAAAGACAATAAGTGAATAGATGAAGAGGAGGAGAGGGTCCTCACATAGACTGATGAGAACAAGGGGCCATAAACGGGGGAACACGATTAAGGGAACTCTCTTGAACACGGGGTCCAGACAATTTTCTCAAACGTGTTCCTACAAAAGCATGTTACTCAGGACTCTGCTCAGAGGTTTGGACTTATAGTTTGAATAGAGAAAAACCATGAGAGAAGTAAGGAAAGGGGTGCAAACGAAAATGCACCCTAATGGTCTATGTCACGATGCTAGGATTTCAAGCAGCAACATCATTTAAACAGTAAACACAGCATCCTGAAGTTACTGTGAAGCTGAATCTTTTTTTTTTTTAAGATTTTATTGATTTATTTGAGAAAGAGTGAGCACCAGCTGGGTGAAGGGGCAGGGGGACAGAGAGAAGCAGACTCGCCACTGAGCAGGGATTCTGACACGGGGCTCGATCCGAGGACACTGGGATCATGACCTAAGCTGAAGGTGGACTCTTTTTTTTTTTTTTAAAGATTTTATTTATTTATTTGACAGAGAGATAGCACAAGTAGGCAGAGCGACAGGCAGAGGGAGAGGGAGAAGCAGGCTCTCTGCTGAACAGGGAGCCCGATGTGGGACTCGATCCCAGGACCCTGGGATCATGACCTGAGCCGAAGGCAGTGGCTTAACCGACTGAGCCACCCAGGCGCCCTGAAGGTGGACTCTTAACTGACTGAGCCACCCAGGTGCCCCAAGCTGACTGTTAACTGGTTTTGCACTTTGGTTCTGGAGTCCAATATAACGTGTTTTAGTTTTAGAGAACTATAGGCATGAGAGACAGAAACAGAGTTGTGGGTTTGTTGCATTTAGGAAAATTACAGATATAATAACTTAAGTAGACACAGGGAGTGTATGAGAATTCTTTCTTTCTTACAGGGGATCCATATATTTCCCTGGACTAGATGTTTTTCTGTCTGTGGTATTCGGCACTATGTTCTTCTCAGATGTGAAGAGTCCTTGATCCCCATGTTACCACATCCCACCTCTGCTTAAACTCTTAGCATAGCTCCCCAGCACCCTCACACCCTTGGTGGCTTATAGGGTCCTCAGGATCTGACTCCCACTGCCTCCCTTTCTCACTGTCATTTCCTCCTTACTTCAATCTAGTCACTCCCAACTTTTGAAGGTCTTGCATATGCTGTTCCCTCTCCCTGGAATACTCTTCCACTCTCCACCCCAGAGTTCACTATTATTCATCCTTCAGGGCTCAGCTTCGGTACCTCCTCCTCCAGGAAGCCCTCTGACCCTTTGGTTTTTTTTGTTTTTTGTTTTTTGTTTTTTTTTTTACCCTTTGGACTGAAGCAGAGATGTCATCTGAGCTTCTATAGTCTCTGGGCTTCCCCATCCCAGCCCTCTGCCTATGCCTCACCATCTGGGCCCTGACCACTCGGGGTCATCACTCTCTGGCTGGATCTAAACCACTCAGTGGCCTGGGAGCCCCGGGGGCTGGCTCAGTCACCATCATGTCCCTCATGTTGTGCAGCAGAGGTCAGGTACAGAGCAGGCACTGAATAAATACTTTGTGGATAAGATCATAAATTCTAGAATTCTAAGTTAATGTGATCCCAAGTTTTTGAGGCTCAAAGAGTCCGAAAGTATGATTTTAAGTTTCAAAAAGTACATTTTATACCATTCTAGTTTCTCAGAGAAGGCTGGCAATCTGTGAATTAATATTAGTTCATACGTTTTGGCACATACAGATTTTTTTTTTAATTGGGAAATTGTGGATAAACCTGACAGCTAGTGATTTGGGGCCCACGTTTCCCCATGGCTGGAGCTGGTGTCCAGGGCACTGCTTTCCAGCTGACCGTGGTCCCCAATCTACACTCTCATTCCTGTCACCTGCTTCCCAGAGGACCTTGGATTGGACACCACTGTTCAACATCTTATAATTATGAAGTTCCAAGAATCTTAGTAGCAAAGATCCCATGATTGTCAAACGTTGAGTTTCTAAAATTCTCGAGATTCTCAGGGAACTGATTCCAACCTTAGGGTTTTAAGATTTCACGATTACTACAATCTATAGTTTATGTTTCTAACATTCCACGTTCCTGAGATAACAAAGGTCCTAAGGGTCTAATGTTTTAAAGGCTTAAGGCTAATGATTATGATGTTACATGTCTCTGAAGGTTCTCAAGGTCTTTGCTCATAGTTTTGTTTTGTTTTGTTTTAAGATTTATTTTTTTATTTTAAAGATTTTTAAAAAGATTTTATTTATTTATTTATTTATTTGACAGAGAGAGAGAGAGCACAAGTAGGCAGAACAGCAAGCAGAGGAGAGGGAGAAGTAGTCTCCCCGCTGAGCAGGGAGCCCTACATGGGGCTCAATCCCAGGACCCTGAAATCATGACCTGAGACAGAGGCAGATGCTTAACCTCATTTCTAAAGGCCTCGAGTTTGAAGAATCCCTGAGCATGACATTCCAAGGTCCAAAAATCCAGTATTTCAGCATCTTGCAATTCTAAGGAAGTATGCTTATAAAATCCCACATTTCTGAAATTCTACCTTTCTAAGGTTCTCAGGTAGCCCTGCCCCATCCAGTATCCACCAGCCACCTGTGGCTTTTTAAATTTAAATTAATTAAAACGAAATACAATTAAAAATTCGGTCCCTCAAGAAGCACCGGCCACATTTCAAATGCTCACAGCCACAAGTCCTAGTGGTTAGTGGCTCGTATATTGGACATGACAGAGAACATTCTCCCATAACCATGGAACATTCCACTGGGTGGTGCTGGTCTATAGATTCATGTGCAAAGGGTCCGTGATTCTCTTTCCCATCCTCCAGGCCACCAAGGTTCTTGAGCGCGGATGTACCCAGACACCACCCCAGCAGCCTCTTCCCCTCCCCTCCCTTCTCCCTTCCACCCCAGCCCTCCCCAGGTACCTGCCAAGGCCTTGATCCGGGAGCATTCAAAGAGCGAAGCTGCTGCCGTGGAGGCTGCTGGTTGCTCCCGCTCCCAGCCCCGATCAGGACTCTCCCAGCGGGCTGTGGGGTTGTTGTTGTTGGGGGTCGGGAGGCCCTCCATGTTGTCCACTTCCTCTGGTACCTGCGCCATCGGGGAAGGTGAGGCCTGGGGAGGAACAGAGGTGCATTAGGCTAGAAACAGAGCCTGAGCTCAGAGGTCCCACTTCTAACAGCAGACAGGCTGTGAGTCCTATCCGCCCCCTTACCCTCAGTTTCCCGGTCTTGCAAGCGGACAGACTACTACTGACAGTCACGATTGCCCTGGCCACTTCTTAGGGCTGTGGTAGAGCACCCAGCTTAGCACCCGGCGCAGGGTAGGGGCTGGGCGAACTGTGCCTGCATTATCATTAGAACGACGACACTGTTATCAGTAGAACCCTCCAATGCAGTAAGAACAAGAATGAACATTTATTGAGCATTTGTGCTGTCCTCAGGACTTTACGTGTGTTGTCTTATTTAATTCCCACAAATTTAATTCCCTAAAGATACGCTAGTATTTGGCCTATTTTAGACAGGAGGAAACTAAGGCCCCAGGTCGCAAAGCTGGTGCGTAGCCAGAGTTCAGATGCAGGTACTGTGATCAAATGATTGCATTGAATAGCCCCAATTCTTCACCCTTATAACCTCACCCTTTGCCATATAACTCTTGACCGCTCTTCCTGTAAGGATGGGAAAATCGGAAGAGTGTCCCTGGCAACCTTGACTCTGGGTTTGGCCCCATGACTAGCGCTGACCAACAGAATTAGATGGAAGTGCTAGCGAATTCTGAGCCGAAAACTCAAGAGACTGCATGTTTTTGCTTGTGCTTGATTGTGAGGGTGAGGAAAACACGCTCAGCATAGTACCGGTCTGAGGCCCCAGTCACTAAAGCCAAGACCAGCTACAGCCAACAACACCCGCTCCCAACCCCACATCCCAAACATGAGCATAAGGCCAGCTGAGCCCAGAAAAACTGCCCAGCTGAGCCCAGCCTAAGTCACTGACCTCAGACTTGATGGTTAAATAAACGCTCAGTGTTTTACGACACTGAGTTTGGGGGTGTGGTTCCTTAGGCAGCATTATTGTGGGAACAGCTAGCTGACATATTGTCTGATCCAGAGTTTGGCTCTAGAACACTGCCAGATTGCAAATATGAAATTTAAGGGGGTGGGAGACATCAGGCACGTCTCCTCCTCCCTCCATACCCCTGATTCCAAGATGAAGAAAGGAGGGAACGGCGGGGAGATCGATGTCCTTCCCAAACACTCAGACAGCTGACAACCCAGATTGTAGGAAAGCAGGATCCAGGTCTTGGTCAGGGTGGTGGAGATTGTCCCTTTTGGTGGACACTCCCAAACCCCCTGTTCTTCTTCTCTCCTTCCCTGGAAAGCTGTAAGTGGCCACATGGCTACTTACCACCTGTGTGACCTTGGCCAGTCACTTCCTCTCTCTAGGCCTCAGTTTGTTCATCCGTAAAATGGTAATGATAACAGTGCCCATTTCCTAGGGATGTTTGTAGATGAAATGACTTAATAATGCAGGGAATACGGTACCTGGTACATGCAAGCCCTTGATACATGGTCCTTGCTATTATTATTCCTCTGGTCACATATCTCAGGAAATCAAAGTGCCTGTGCTGGAGTCAGACACTGAGTTCAAGCCCTGCTTTATTCCCGCTGTATCTTTAACCCATCTTTAACTTGGCCTCTCTGCCTCAGTTTCCCTCCCTGTTAAAACAGCTGTTTCCTCAGTGGAGGATACTTAGGGGTGGGGAGGCACTTAGCACTTGGTGAGCTGTCACCCAGAGGAAAATGCACTGGCTATTACTCGATTGAATGGAGAAGGAAGGGAGGAGAAGGAGATGGGGGAGGTGGAAGGAGGTGTCCTGCGGCCCGAGGCTGGCGGTGGGGGGGGNGATGCTTTAACCCTTCCAAGGCCGCGCCTCTCTCTCCCTGCAGTCTAGTCACTGCTCGCAAGGTGGGGGCCTGGGAAGGACAAGGCCCGGGTGGAAGACCCACGCATGGCGCGCAGCCTGGCCGGGCTGAGGGGTGGGGGCTCATTCTGCCCTGGACCCTTCCCCTCCTCCAGCCGGGGGTGGGGGGGACCCTAGGGGCTCAGGCCATGACCACAGCGCGCGGGGGAGGGATGCTCGGGCAGGTGGGGAGATGCTGCAGGGAAGGGCTATCACCCCACGCCGCTCACCTGGGCCCGCGGCCGCCGGTGCCGCTGTCCCCGCTGCTCGCAGAGCCCGACCGCCCTCCCTGTCGGCGTTCGGGGTCCGGCCCGGCCCGGCCC
>LNAC01000161.1:611721-621822 GCA_002007465.1 Ailurus styani
GGTTTGAGGCTGCGGAGGCAGGGGCAGGGGCGGGCGGATCAGAACAGGAGGGCTTTGTTGCCGTGTAGCTTTCTGAGCTACACCAGACGTGGATTAGGCAGAGGGCCTTCNCCCCGCCGCCTCGGCCGCCTGCCGCGCTGGCCCACGCGCGGTCACACACCGAGTCGCAGCACTCGCGGGGCCAGAGGTAGCGTCACCCACAGCCACGCACCCTCACAGGGTCACACACTCCCACACTGGCACACACACGGTCACATACGGCGCCGCAAACACGACCCACAGCCACACACTCACACAGTACCACCCCCCACGGGGTCACACAGAGTCAAACATCCAAACTCAGACGCAGTCACACGCTCACATGGGGTCCCACACTGGCAGAGTGCCCGACAGCCTCACACATAGTGACACACTCGAATAGTGCCACCGCCACCCACGCTGTGTCACACACAAGCACGCATATGTCATACACCGTCACACACGGCCATGGGGTCACAGCGTCATATACTCACAGGTCACACACAGCTTCGCAATCACACAGTGTCACACACACTTGTACACACTCAAACTTGTCACACCTGTCACACACGTGTCACACATCCTGCCCTGTCACACACTCATACGTCATACAGTCACAAGAAGTCACAAATAGCATCACAAGAGCGGTTAACACCCACATCCACACACTCAAATAGGGTCACAGTCACACATCCCTACATGACACGTGGGGTGTCATACGCTGTCACTAACAGTCACACACTCCCATAAAACACATCTCACACATGTCCCACACCATAACCCCCAGCTTCATGGATGCATACAGCATCACACACGGACACAGTGTCATCCACAGTGGCACCACAAGGTCACAAAAGAACAGCATCAAGGCTTGCCACACGTTGTGTCTGTCACACGCAGTCTCATATTGTAACATAGTGTTACACACAGACGATGGCACATGGTGTCATCCACAAACTTGCGCTCCCTTGGGGTTACTCACAGTCCCACAGAGTCACACGGGCACATATACACACAGTTACAGGGTCACACCCTCCCTCACTTTCTTCCCTTACAGCTTCCAGAAAGGGTTGGGGCACAGTGCGAATCCCAGGTCAGCGCCAGGCCCTAGGAGAGGGGGCGCGAGCTAGGAGAGGTAGGTGGGCGTGGCCCGAGTTTCGCCCCGCCCCCGGCTGGAGGGCAGAGGCGGGGCACCGGGTCCACCCACGCTCCTCCCAGTGGGCCAGATGAGGCCACGCCTCCCAGTCTAAGCGACAGGCGGAGGGGGCGGTGCTGGGCGGCAGGCAGAGGCGTGCAGCCTACTATGTCCCGCCCACCGCGTTCTTCCCGGCGAGAGGCGTGGCCTGTTTGGCCCCGAGGCAAGCTGAGGCGTGGCCTTCTCTGCCTGCCCCGCCCCGTCCCTCCCGCCGGAGAAGGACCGAGAGGGCGGCCCAGCAGCCAGTCGACTCCCGATTCCCGCGCGTCGTGCAACTCCGTGGCCTCGCACCCGCACGACTCCGCAGAATGGCCGTCAAGAAGATTGCCATCTTCGGCGCCACGGGCAGGACCGGGCTCACCACCCTGGCGCAGGCGGTGCAAGCAGGCATGAGCTGGGGTGGGCGGGGGATGTCAACAGGGTGCACGTGCAGCGCATTAGGAAGGGGTCTCCTGGGACCCGGGTGAGGCTGCTTGGGCCATCAGTGCTTTGGTTTGTGACCTAGCGGCAGGTGGCGACGGGTACAGAAGGGGGGGACGCTGTGAGGTTCAATTTTATGTGAGTCCAAGGACTAGGAATTGGTCCTGGGAGCCAAGGGGGACTCCAGTGACAGGTTTAAATACAGTGCTCTTATGAAACGTTGTTATTGTAGTTGTGGTGGTTGTTAGCACACCCAGCGAGGGCTTCCTCAGCCAGCACCTCCCGCTCTTCACCAGTGGTAAATCCTCACAGCCCTCATGTGCAGTGAGAACCAGTATCACTTCACTTGACAGAAGAGAAAACTGAGGCCCAGAGAGTGGGTCGCCCAATATCAGACGGCTGGAATGTGGTGGTGCTGGGATTGGAACCCAGCCTGTGCTCTTAACTGCCAAAAGTCCACAGGCTCCTGGCCAGGACACCAGGGCTGGAAGTTGAGAAGTCTGGGGGGCCGGTTGCTGGGAGCACCTCATGGAAAGAAGATAGCAGAGACATAGATGAAGACTTGGGCGCTGGTCGTGAGAAAGTGGGTGAGAGCTGGAAATTCCGTTGCCTCAAGAAAGGGGATGAGCACCCCACAGCCTCCCTTCCTCCACCATCCAGACTTCACCAACCCCCAGTGGGGCCTGGGACTTCCAGATATAGGGCCCCACCCTTGCTGGCCTCAGTGACTCTGAAGATACTGACTGTTTGGGTGCCCCAAAGGGGTGGAGGCTGCTAGGATCCCACTTGATGTCTAATAGCCCAGCCCACCCTCTGCAGACTCTGCCTGAGAGAGTTCCGCATGAGGTCCACTGCTCACCCCTTCGCCAAAAAGACCTAGTGAGGATCTTGATTTGTGGGGAGGGTGGAAAGAAATTTGCCCGTAAGCATTTCTGGGGGGAGGAAGGAAGAGGGAGAAGTTGAGAAGTGCTGAGTCACCATGAGGCTCTGGATTCCCATGTGACTCCCTTACCCTTAACCCTGAATTCCTTGAACTGGGCTTGTCCACCCTGCTGGTCACAATTGGGACTGCACCCCCAGGGAATTGAGAGCTGAGGCCTAGGGGAGGCCCTGGCTTCTCACTGTGGCTCTGACAAGTCTCTTCAGAGCCACAGTGAGCCCCTGAGCCTCACTGTCCCCATCAGAAAAAAAAAGCTTGATTGAGCTGGGATTCTGTTTACCTCAGTGATTCTATAGGCTGATGCCAGCCTGCCCGATTGAAATCCCAGCTCTGCTACTTACCATCTACGTAGTAAAATGCCTTGTCATCTGTGTGCCTAGATAGCTGGAAAGTGGGAATAAAACTAGTAGTGCTTGCTCCGGGATGCTTGCAATGATTAAGTGAGATAATATATGGAAAATGTGCAGACTTGTGTCCAGTATATAGTTGGTGCTCAATAAACCTTCTTTAGGCTAAGTAAACTCAGAGTCGTGTGAACCTGGCTTAGTTGCCTAAATTGCCTCAATTTCTCCATCTTCAAAATGGGTAGATGATAATACCTTTTAGAGTTGTTGCAATCTGGTGCTTTTCAAACTGCGGGTGATAGCGAGTTCTGAAATATACTTAGTTGGTCATAAAGGTGTCAGAGTGTATCGCATGTTGAATATTGGTTTTATGAACCTTTCAGTTATATATGCATGGATTTGTATATACTGAGTTAGGCTTTGAATTCATTTTGTACTGAGGGTTGAGATCAAAAAAGCTTAAAAGGGGCATGATCTCTGCAACTTACTCTCCGATCGTTAGGGAAAAAACCATCTATGTGTTTATGTATAAATGTATTTATATATATACATATACAATTATGTATGTTATATATATAGTACACACACAGAGAAAGATAAAGCAAAAGCAAGCATGAGAATTGAGGTCTTACAACTTTCCTAGGTGTCTGAATTTATTTCAAAATAAAAAATTAATAGAAAAATATAAAGTAAGGGATTTGTCAAAAAAAAAAAAGAAGAAGAAGAATTTTGGAAGTACCTTCCAAACGCTCTTTTTTCTAAAGGGTAAAAATCTGTAAATTCTAAAACACTGCTGTTTGGTATAGTAGCCACTAGTCACATGTGGCTATTGAAATTTTCATTTAAATGTGGGTTGTGTTAAAAAAATCGGGGGGAAGAAAATACCATTCGTCCGTAGAAAGAGCTTAGCACAGCACTTGGCCTATAAGAGGTTCTCAATAAATGTCACTAATCAGCAAAAATAGAACACTAATGGGCACCCTTGTACTGAGCCTGTGTCGAAGCTCACACTCCCTGAGGGAGACATTTTTCTCCTCCAGGATACCCAGAACTTACTAGGGTCCATTTTAACCATTGGTAGTTAACCAGTGCCTACATTGGCACCCCAATGTGTGTGAGTACAACACAGGTTCTGTGTCACTCCCTTTAAAAAGGTGGTCGCACAGGATGCAGACACTGGAATTTATCGTTTTCACGCTAGAGAGGAGACTGGGGTCCAATCAGGGAAGGTGTTTCCTGTGATTCCTCAGCCAGTAAGTGGCAGAGCTGGAACCCAGGTCCACAGAGCAGTAAAGCCTGCGCTTTTGTGTTTATAAAACGCCAGGGAGGGCACCTGAGTGGCTCCTTGGGTTAAAGACTCTGCCTTTGTCTCATGTCATGATCTCAGGGTCCTGGGATCAAGGCCCGCATCGGGCTCCCTGCTCGGCGGGGAGCCTGCTTCCTCCTCTCTCTTCCTGCCTCTCTGCCTACTTGTGATATCTCTCTCTCTCTCTCTCTCTCTCTCTCTCTCTCTCTCTCTGTCAAATAAATAAATAAATCTTTAAAAAACAAAATAAAAAAACACCAGGGAGATGGTGGTGAATATGACAATGTCCCCGGACTTGCAGGGGCATTGATTTACTCCAGGGCAGCGTAAGTAGGACCGTGACAGAGGACACCCAAGTAGCTGTGGGCCCGGGGAAAGGATAAGGGGTGCTCATGGCAGAGGGGGCAGCACGTGCAAAGGCCAGGAGGCAGGAACTGACATGATGCATTTGGGGAACTGAAAGAGGTGCAGTGGGAGAAGAGGGCAGTGGTCCAGCCCAGGCTGGAGAGGAAGAGAGGCCAGACCCTCGAGGAGAGGCGGGACTGGAAGGCTGTCTGAGGAGCATAGACTTTATCTCAGGGCACTGTGGGGAGGGGGGTCGTGGGAGGGATATGAGAGGGCACTCCAGTATAACTGGAAAGCTCTGGCTGGCTGCCCTGTGGAATATGGATGGGAGGGGGTGAGACAGGGGCCAGGAGCCCAGGGAGGCCTAGACCAGGCCAGGAAATAACATTCATTTTTTTTTTTTTTGGACAGGTATTTTTTTTTAAGATTTTATTTATTTGTTTGAGAGACAGAGAATGAGAGAGAGAGAGAAAGAGCATGAGAGGGGGGAGGGTCAGAGGGAGAAGCAGACTCCCATCTGAGCAGGGAGTCCGATGCGGGACTCGATCCTGGGACTCCAGGATCATGACCTGAGCTGAAGGCAGTTGCTTAACCATCTGAGCCGCCCAGGAGCCCAAGTTTCATACTTTTTATAATAGCTTTGTTTTGTTACGATTTCATTCACATCCCATATAATTCACCCACTTAAAGTATACAACTTAGTGCTTTTTGGCCTAATCACAGAGTTGTGAAGACATCATCCCAATTAATTTAGAACATTTTTAAAAAGATTTTATTTATTTATTTCTCAGAGAGAGGGAGAGAGAGAGCACAAGCAGGCAGAGTGGCAGGCAGAGGCAGAGGGAGAAGCAGGCTCCCTGCCGAGCAAGGAGCCGATGCGGGACTCGATCCTGGGACCCTGGGATCATGACCTGAGACAAAGCAGCTGCTTAACCAACTGAGCCACGCAGGCATCCCAATTTAGAACGTTTTTCATCATCTCCAAAAGGAATACCTAGGAGTCACCACCATCACCCATTTTTCTTCTCAACCCCTCCCCCAGCTGCGGGCAACTACTCATCTACTTTCTGTTTGTACGGATTTGCCTGTTCTGGGTGTTTCGTATAAATGGAATCCTACACTGTCTGGTTCTTTGTGCCTGGTTTCTTTCACTTAGCAAAAAAACATTTTTAGTACATGTCAATATGTCCTTTTGTTCTATCGCTGGATACTGTTATGTGCATTGTATAGATAGACCACATTTTATTTATCCATGTGAGTGAGGGACATCGGGTCGTTTCCATTTGGGGCTATTGTGAATAATGCCTCTGTGGACTTTCACGTACTAGTTTTTGTGTGAACGTATGTCTTCACTTCTCTTGGGCATATACCTAGGAGTAGAAAGGCTGAGTCATCTGGTAACTACGTGTTTATCCTTTTTGAGGAACTACCAGACTGCTTTCCAAAACAGCTGCATCATTCAACACACCCATCAGTAGTGTACGAGAGTTTCAATTTCTCCACATGTGCACCAACATTTAATGTCTGTCTTTTTTATCACCCATTCTAGTGGGTGTGGAGTTGTGTCTCGTGGTGGTTTTGATTTGCATTTTCTTGATGACCAATGATGTTGAGTATCTTTCTGCATATTTATTGGCCATTTGTGTATCTTCCTTGGAGAATTCTCTATTCAGATATTTTGCCCAATTTTTAATTGGGTTGTTTATCTTTTTATGTCTGAGTTGTATTAGTTCTTTATATATTCTAAATACGAGTCCCTTATCAGATGTATGACTTGCAAATATTTCCTCCCATCCTATGGATTATCTTTTTGCTTTCTTGTTGGTGTCCTTGAAGCACACAAGTTTTTAATTTTAGTGATATCAGTGTGTCTGTCTTCTTTGGTGGCCTGTGTTTTTCATGTCATAGCTAGAAAACTACTGCCTAGTCCAAAGTCACAAAGATTTACACCTGTGGTTTTTTTCTAAGTTTTTTTTTTTATGGTTTTAGCTTTTACTGTTAGGTCTGTGGTCATTTTGAGTTAATTTCCATATATGGTGTGAGGTAGAGATCCAACTTCATTGTTTTTACAGATGGATATCCAGTTGCCCCAGCACCCATTTGTTGAAAAGACTATCCTTTCCCCCGCTGAATTGCCCTGGCACACTTTTAAAATATCAACTGGTTAAACCTTTCGATACATTATTTAAATCTACACTAACCCTGTAAGGTAGAGACTAGTATTAGTGTTGCTTTATCAGTGAAGGCCCTAAGGTCAAGAGAGGCTAGATGACTTGCCCACTGTCATACAGCTAGCTAGTGGTGGGGATGCAGTTCAAACCCAGGGTTACTTTGAGCATTAAATGAGTTAATATGTGTAAAATGTTGTATAAATATTATCCTTATTATTATCATCATTGCCCCAGAGCGTTCAAATCTATCATCATGTTTTGTTTTGTTTTTAACATTTTGGGTTTTTTCTTTTTATTATTTTTTTTAAAGATTTTATTTATTTATTTTACAGAGAAAGAGAAAGCACAGGTAGGCAGAGCAGCAGGCAGAGGGAGAGGGAGAAGCAGGCTCCTCACTGAGCAGAGAGCCCAACTCGGGCCTTGATCCCAGGACTTTGAGATCATGACCAGAACTGAAGGCAGACACTTAACCGACTGAGTCACCCAGGTGCCCCTCCATTGAATTTCTGTTTCAAACATGTACAAGACATCCTCTTCCCAGCATCTGGTGATGTTTAGCACGTGGTGGACCTCTCAGTGGTAGTAGTAATACCTGTTTTTTTGCGTGCCGCTTCTCTATAAATTCTCACTAGGGTTACGGGCAGGTCCAGGAGGAGGTCAAGGCCTTCGTCACATAGGTTGTAGAGTTGGGCAGCGAGGTCTGCGGTGAGGCGCCAGTATTGGCATTGGGGCTTGGGGTCCCTGTCCTTGTCCCAGCTGTATGGCATGGTGGCAGCAAGGGAAGGGGGGGTCTGCTCTCCCACATGTGATCCCTTCCCGTCATTTGTTTTTGAGAAATACATGAGGACAGAAGTGGAACAATGTTGTTTTTCCTTTTCTCATTTTCCAAGTAATGAATTAATCCCCTGACAGCTGATGTCCGTGATGACCCATGAGGTTTCTTTGTTAGTATCATTAGGAACTCATAGATTTTTAAGTACTTCATATGTTTCAATTCTTTGTCATCCATATTCTTTTGGATAAATCAAATTGTCCCTAATTTTTCCAGTGAGGACCCCTTCAAGTGGCTTCTGTGTCCTTCCAATATGGTGCATCACTCCTTAAGCACTGCCTTGGCAGCTGACAATATAGGATAGTTCAGCTTATCTGGTCCTTTCCCTGCCCCAGGCTGGCAATCAGCCTGTTCTCAAAGGAGCTCTGGTTCACTTACCACAAGAATGGTTATCTGGAGCCTGTCTCAGTCAGCTCGGGCCACTATAACCAAATACCATAGACTGGTGGCTTCACCAATAGACATTTATTTCTCATAAATAACTTGGACTCATGAGAAGTCCAAGATAAGGTATCAATAGATTTTTGGCTTCCGGTGAGGACTCTCTTTCTGGATTGCAGACAGCTGTTTTCTTGCTGTGCCCTCACCTGGTGAAGAGAGAGCTCTGGTCTCTCTTCCTCTTTTTTTTTTTTTTTTTTTTTTTAAGATTTTATTTATTTTGGGGCGCCTGGATGGCTCAATCATTACGCGTCTCCCTTTGACTCAGGTTATGATCCCAGGGTCCTGGGATTGAGCCCCAAATCGGGCTCCCTGCTCAGCGGGAAGCCTCCTTCTCCCTCTCCCACTCCCCCTGCTTGTGTTCCCTCTCTCGCTGTCTCTCTTTCTCTGTGTCAAATAAATAAATAAAATCTTTAAAAAAAAATTTTATTTATTTATTTGACACACAGAGAGAGATCACAAGTAGGCTGAGAGGCAGGCAGAGAGAGAGGAGGAAGCAGGCTCCCTGCTGGGCCGGAAGCCCGATTTGGGGGGGGGTTGATCCCAGGACCCTGAGATCATGACCTGAGCTGAAGGCGGAGGCTTTAACCCACTGAGCCACCCAGGCGCCCCTCTTCCTCTTCTTATAAGAGCACTAATTCCATCACGGGCCCCCATCCCTGATGACCTCATCAAAACCTAATTACCTCCCAAAGTCCCCATATCCGAATACCATCATGTTGGAGGTTAGGGCTTTAGCATCTGAATTTGGTGGGCGGCGGGGAGGCGTAAACATTTAGTCCATAACAGAGACCACAGCTGATAATTTTTTTTTTAAGATTTTATTTATTTATTTGACAGAGAGAGAGAGATTACACGTAGGCAGAGAGGCAGGCAAGGAGGAGGAAACAGGCTCCCCGCTGAGCAGGGAGCCCAATGTGGGACTCCATCCCAGGACCCTGAGATCATGACCTGGGCCGAAGGCAGAGGCTTTAACCCACTGAGCCACCCAGGCGCCCGATAATTTTTTTTTTATATCATTTCCATACACCCAAACATTAACATCCTTTGCCATTGTTTAGAACAAAGGAAGAAATATGTTGATTGTGAACTTTAAAATGGATGTGTATGGGGACACCTGGGTGGCTTAGTTGGTTAAGCATCTGCCTTCGGCTCAGATCATGATTCCAGGGTCCTGGGATCGAGTCCCGTATTGGTCTCCTTGCTCAGTGGGGAGCCTGCTTCTCCCTCTGCCTGCTGCTCCCCCTGCTTGTGCGTTCTCTGTCTCTGACAAATAAATAAAATCTTTAAAAAAAAATCTGTTAAATGGATGTGTATGTGTGGGGACACAGAGTTACTCAAAATTCTTTGGGAGGGGACATACCAAGATGGTGTTCGAAATATTTAATGACCACTTAGACTGAGCCCAGACCTTCAGAAATAAGCCTGTGGGACCAGTCCCAGCATTGGGCAACCTTTGGGCAACTCAGGTTTTCCTCTATACCTCAGTTTGCTCCAGGACCATGGATAAGGGGCATAGACCAGTGTGACGCCAGACTTTAACCCTTTAGTTGCTGGAGAGTGGAGCAATCTGGGGAGAGCTGGGGGAGGCCCTTGGAGGCAGGTTGCTTACAAACTGGCATGAAGGTATTGGCCCCTCACAGGGGATCGGGGGAGGAGTGGATTTGGGGGTTCATGGCACTCTCTAGGACCCAGCCCCTGGAGCCTGGGGGTGCCAGCCCACAAGCCCACTGACCTGCCTCTCTGCCCTTCTTTGCCCACAGGTTATGAGGTGACAGTGCTGGTGCGGGACGCCTCCAGGCTGCCCCCAGAGGGGCCCCAGCCGGCCCACGTGGTAGTGGGTGACGTCCTGTCTGCGGCCGATGTGGACAAGACTGTGACTGGGCAGGATGCCGTCATCGTGCTGCTGGGCACCCGCAATGACCTCANGCAAAGAGGCCAGATCCTTCATACTGGCAGTTGGGGACAGGTGAACACAGCAGACCAGCCCTTGCTCAGTGTCCAGCCACATCTACCGGCCTTCCTCAGATAGCCATGGCCTTCCGCCGGCACAACTGTCTTGAATTATCCAGGGACTGCGGACACCAGATTC
>LNAC01000161.1:621858-634440 GCA_002007465.1 Ailurus styani
CCACCGCCGCCTGCTAGTCACAGCCACTCTCTGTCCCCTCTAAGGTCCTACCACAGTTATGTCCGAGGGCACCCGGAACATTGTGGCGGCCATGAAGGCCCATGGCGTGGACAAGGTCGTGGCGTGCACCTCGGGTGGGTGGCGGGGTTATAGGGATGGGCTGAAAGACTTGGGGGGGGGTAGGTCCTGGACAGGCAGCCAAGGGGCTTCTGCAAGGTGACACTGGAGCCATCCCAAGTTACTCTGCATTTATTGAGCATTAACTGTGTGCATGAACCTTGCTGGGTGATGCTGGGGACACAGTGGTGACCAATACAGCCCCAGGCCCTGGACTCCTGGGTCTCGTAGATGGGAGGGAAGTGGTGAACAGTCCCATCGCCGCACAGCGATAGGCCAGAGAAGTCAGGGCCAAGATGGAAAGACACAGGCAGAGGGATCAGGGCCAGAACAGGAGAAGCCACAAGGTGGCCCCTGACCCAGCCCGAGACAGGGGCAGGGAGAGCCTCCTGCAGGAAAGGACAGAGCCAGGCATACCCAGACTAGGTCTGTCCCCTCACAGAGCTCCCCATTTATGAGGAGAGGGACATTGCCTCGAATCATCCAAAAGACAGGGTTCGTAACAGAAATGGTTAACATGAACAGCATTTCCTGAGCACTGACTGTGTGCTAGGCACCATCTGATGGCCTTAGGGATGAATGCCACTTAATCCTCACCAAATTCTGAGTATCTATGCACATATGCACATAGTAGGTACTCAGTTAATAGAAGCTGATTATGCCCCATTGCATGGAAGGCAGCGGAGGCCCACAGAGGCCCACCAGCTGTCCTGAGCTCACACAGCTTGTGGCTGGCAGACCAGGCTGTCTTGTCTCCACAGTCTCCATGCCTTGCCTCTGTGTTTCACCCTCCCCAGGAAGGGAAGCAACCGGGCAGGGGGGTGGGCAGAGGGATCAGCAGGTGCGAAGGCTCTGAGGTGGGACCGTGGTGGGGGCGCGATGTATGACAGGGAGAGTGTTGGGCGGGCAGACCAGAGAGGAGGCAGCTCCCACGGTCCAGAGAGGAGGTGACTGGACAGGAGCAGGTGGGAAGAGAAGTGGTCAGCCCTTGCGTGGCCGTCAGAAAGCCAGGAGGCTGGACAACTGCAAGGCCGTGGAGAGCCCCTGCCCAAGGCCGGCAGTCTGTGTGGCCTGGCCAGTCTGTCCTAAAGTTTTGGCTTACCATGCCCTGTGTCCCCCCCCTCCAGCCTTCCTTCTGTGGGACCCGGCCAAGGTGCCCCCACGACTTCAGGACGTGACTGATGACCATATCCGGATGCACAAGGTGCTGCAGGAATCGGGCCTGAAGTATGTGGCCGTGATGCCGCCGCACATCGGTGAGTGGGGCTGGGACCTGGCGGCAGGGTCACGACCAGCCAGCCCCGTCCTGTCCACTGGCAAGATGCACCAGGCCTTCCCCAGCCAGTCTGAAGTTGCAGACCTTCCCCTTCCACTTTCTAGTCTCTTTCTTGTTTGCTTTTATCTCCTTTCTGACACCCTTTTGACTATCTCTGTTGAAGCAACCACCCCAAGTTCAGAAATGTAAAACAAAACCCTTATTTATTATTATTATTATTAGAAGTGAGTTACTGGGGCTAGCCCATCTTCAAAGGGAAGGGGACTTCCTTTTACCACACAGAGCTTATCATTCCTTTCTTTTTTTTTTTTTTAAGAGTGTATTTATTTATTTGACACACAGAGAGAGACGAGCGCAATAGAGCAAGAGACAGAGAGAGAGAAGCAGGCTCCCCGCTGAGCAGGGAGCCTAATGCAGGACTCGATCCCAGAATCCTGGGATCATGACCTGAGCCGAAGGCAGACGCTTGACCGACTGAGCCACCCAGGCACCCCATATCATTCCTTTCTTTATCTTATTTAGTATCTGTCTATCACTAGGATGTCAACTCTTTGAAGGCTGAGATTTTGTCTTGTTTCGATCACAGCTGTGTTCCCAGTGCCCAGAATAGGGCTCAGCATATAGTAGATGCTCAGTATATAACTGTCGGATGAAGTAATCCAGGAGAACCACACTTCCCAGTGGTGTTGTGGAGAGGATCAAAACTATACCTACTATCCCTATGTCCTCTTTTCCTCTCCCAGGTCTGGAATCCTGAGAGACACAGAGTCAGACACAGGGGGACATTCATTCATTTACTCATTCATTTCACAGATGTCTCCTGCATACGGAGTGTCCTTGTGACACAGTCACATGAGTAGGGGGAACCGAGAGAGGGAGAAGCTGACTCCCCGCTGAGCAGGGCACCCGACACAGGGCTCGATCCCAGGACCCCTAGATCATGACCTGAGCTGAAGGCAGGTACTTAACCCGCTGAGCCACCCCGGCGCCCCTGCTGTGAGCAGTTCTGTTTTGCCCTTTGCCTCCTGGAGCCCCTGGGGGGAGGCCTGCACACCTTCTAGAGCATCAAATAAGGTTCAGTGTTTAGGTTCTGTTGAGACCAGAATCCTAAGCTTTGAATCAGAGGCTGCAGGGGGAAGCTGGGTCAAAATCCCAGCCCCAGCACCATGTGGACCTCAGGCCCGTGGCCTCTGAGGCTTGGTTTTGTCAACTCTGAACAGAGTACGTATTACAGAGCATATGTGCATAACTTGACCTCCTGGGTTGGAAGTGAAGCCCAGAGACATCATGCCTAAAAATTATTTAACACAAAGTACCTTTCTAGGGGCTCCTGGGTGGCTCAGTCATTAAGCGTCTACCTTCGGCTCGGGTCATGATCCCAGGGTCCTGGGATCAAGCCCTACATCGGGCTCCCTGCTTATGGGAAGCCTGCTTCTCCCTCTCCCACTCCTCCTGCTTGTGTTCCTTCTCTTCCTGTGTCTCTCTGTCAAATGAATAAATAAAATCTTTTTAAAAAAATACACAAAACCCCCCCCCCACAAAGTACCTTTCTAAAAGGGGGGGGTATATTATTTAAGAGTGTTTTAACTATCATAATGCAGCCAACAGATGCCGTCCTCCTGTGACCAAGTTATGCCTCCAGATGTAAGGACCCAGAGCAAATCTAGCCTCTGCCACTGGGAAGTCACCCTTTGCAACCCTGGGGGTTGACTTTCCTGCAGATTCAGTTTGCCCATGGGTAACATTGAGTTACTAATCGTTAGTAGCCTAGTCCCTGCGCTATTTCTCTCCCTGTAACATAGTGTCTATTTTACTCTCGTTTGTTGCTTTTTCCCAGGGAACGGGTGCATGCAAAGGGCAGGGGGTTCTTGTCTGTTTCACCCCTTGCTGGGTGCCCAGCACCTGACACCTAATGGGGCATCAATAAGGATTTGTTGAGTGAATGAAGTAAGGGGTACAGATTGGCGTCCTGCACATTTGTAAGGGTTTTATACATCGTTGACTCTTACACCCTCTGGGCTGGGCATGGTGTAAGCACCCTCGAGTGGTCACGTGCTGTGGGGAGCCGAAAGGACATGGACTTCACCCATCCCGTGTCCTTACCTTGCAGGAGACCAGCCGCTGACGGGGGCCTACACAGTGACCCTGGACGGACGAGGGCCCTCCAGGGTCATCTCCAAACACGACCTGGGCCACTTCATGCTAAGCTGCCTCACCACGGATAAGTACGACGGGCACAACACCTACCCCTCCCACCAGTATGACTAGGGCTCTGACCCTGTCCGGGAGGCCAGCATTCTGGGAAATGGAGAACGGAGGAAAGGAGTAAATAAATCTTGAGCCAAGCGTTTCATATTATTCTACAAGACCCAACTCTGTGACTCTTCCTCTGTCTGGCTTTCTGTGGGTGATTCGGGGCCTCTATCTGCCTCCAGGGAAGGTTTTCATTCATGTACTTGGCCCCGTGCTAGAGACCAGGTGAGGACTGTGAGGTCCCAGGGGTGACCTGAGCTTCCCAGATCTCACAGTCCAGGGAGGAAGACACCGCAGCTGGTGAGAGTGACAACCCGGAGTGGCCACAGCTCTGGAGGAGAAAACACAGAGGGCTGAGAGAGCTACCTGACCCAGCGTGGGGAGCACACAAGTAAATAATACTCCGCTCAGAGGGGAGCAGTGGTCGGCCCCAAGATGCTGTTCCATGGAAGCTAAACCGGGCAGAATCATCATAAACGGTTTATTCTGAGTAAGGAGTAGATGGAGTAGGAGAGAGGCAGAGAGGGGGCACAGTCAGGTTTGTGTTTTATAAAACTGCCCTTGGCTGCTGGGTGAATGTGGATCAGACGCCTATGAGAGCAGAGGCTGGAGCCCCCGGGGACCAAGGCAGAGGCCTTGAGTGGGGCAAGAAGTGGGCATGAGCGGAGTGGACAGTCCATGATGTGGGGGATAGAGATGGAGGAAGAAGCATAGAGCTAGAACCTGGAGACAGGGCTACAGTGGGGCCACTCTGAGGCAAGAGGGGGACACAGAGGGGAGAGGGGAGAACAGCAGGAGGGCCCTGGAGAAGGGGCAGGTTTTGGAGGGGGAGGGGGAAGAATGACTCCTTCCTAATCATGTTCCTCTTTGATATCAACTGTCCCCTGCCCTTGTCCCCAGAGGTGCCTCTCCCAGGTCTGAGTGAGCCACTCCTCTCTCCCTACTTCCAGCCTCCCCCACCCCTACCTACCACCCAACGCCTTTTCCTTTCCCCTCCAAAAAAAAAGAAAAAAAAATCCATTCCATTCTCGCGTTGTTTCTGCGAGAAGGGGGATCATCGGTTGACAAATTGCAACCGATGAGAACTGGTCTGAAGAGCCTTAAACCTCCCTTCCCAGGGGTGGCCTGGAGAAAACCCCCTCCCCACTCCTCTTGGTGAAACTTGGGGGGGGGTGCACTACTGCTTCAGGCTTTCGCGGCAGGAGCACGGTTTTGCTGTTGTTTTGGTTTTTTCTGCCCTCTTTCTCTTTCTGTCATATTGGATATTTACGAAAGTGCACTCGGTGCCTTCCTTGTATCCAGCCATGTGCTAGGTGATGCTATGGACCAAAGCCCCGGTTAGTACCTGCCCTCCGCGGGCCCGCGGGCCCGACCGCGAGTGCACACGGGGCCAGGAATGGGAGGCACGGACAGAGGAGTCGGGGGCAGGACCGGGGAAGCCCCGGACACCAGGGCAGCCCAGAATGGTGCCTCCCCCCCCACTCTGGAACGTCAAGGGAGGGCTTCTGAGAGGAGGAGACTTTTGAGATGAGTTCCTGCGAGAGGCAGCCTGGGAACTGAAGGTGTATTTTCAGGATGGGGAAACAAGTTTAAAGATCCGGAGGCCCTTTATTGTCATTTTTGAGTACTTGCTATGGTACCTAAAACACTGGGGATAAAACAGGGAAGAAAACAGACAAAAATCTCAGCGTTTATGGTGGTGGCGGGCACGTAAAGTCATTTTGGAAAAACTGAAGTTCAATCGGTGTGGCCGGATCACGGGGAGCCAGCAGGAGTGTGTGCATCAGGCCAGACCGCGAAGGGCTTTGTGGCAAAAGGGGAGGAGCTGGGATTTTGTCCCCAGGGCAGTGGCGAGCAAGGAATGAGCTCCCAGCAGTGGAGGTGGCATCCCGCCTCAGAGAAGGATGGGGCGCCGGGGTGGGGGGAATGCTGGAGAGACCACCCCAGGACTTGCAGAGAAGTCTGAGGATTAAGAAAGGGGCCGCGGGGCACCGAGCCGGCCGGGGCTGGGGGTGCGGGCCACGAAGACAGGAAGCGGGCTGTGATCGCCCAGGCAACGTAGGCCGCGCCAAACCATTGGCTGGTCTTCAGCTGCGTCATCCTCCGCCCCGCAGCGTCCGCCCTCGGAACCCCGGGGGCGCGGCCTCCGCGAGGGGCTCAGCCCCACCCGCCCGGACAGCGGGCTGGGGAGGGGCGTGCCCAGCCGCCTGGCCCCCCCTTCCCCCGCCGACGGGGACCTCACCTGGTATAAAAGGATCGCAGAGAGCAATGCTGACGACTTTGGAGCGAGGACAGTGGCTGAGTTGAAGGAAACTGTTCTGACATCCTCGCCACCCTCCACCTTCGAGAGGTGGCCCCGCCCCCGGGCGAGTCGGAATCCTTTAAAAGGTCCGGGGTGTAAGGAGAGGGAGGGCGGGTCGGGCGTCTCCTGGCGACGAGCCGGTGGCTCCACCCAGCCAATCCTTGCCCCGCGGCGGGCAGGAATCCAGCCAATCGCGGCTCGCGGTTCGGCTCCGGGGCGGAGCTGGGTGGGCCGGAGGCCAAAGCGAGAGGCCCTGGGGAGGTGAGTGAGGCTCCTACTCGGCGCTGGTGGGTCGTAAAGCTGTGGACGTCCCGGGGCTTGGTCATTGCGAACCTGGCAGCTAAGGTGAGAGAAAAAGAGAGAGGCCACCCGGCTTGAGGTTTGCCCTGGGTTAGGGGAGGTTGGAGGCGCGCCCCCCGAGAGTTGTGGAGGCGGGGTCTGGGCGTGGGTAGGGGTGCAGATAAGGGTGACTGATAGGGTTGGTGGAGTTTGGGGACTGGAGACAATTCGAGATCCGGGACTGAAGGCGAAGTTGGTGGGGCAGGATCTTCAAGTGGACGGAGTTTAAGCTGGGACATGGGGTGTTTGGAGAAGCGAGAGAACCAAGGAAGGAACTTTTGGGGCAGGAAATCTGAAGATTGGGACAATTCGCGTCTCCCGTGCGGGTTGAATTCGGGGCTCCAGTGTTCTGGAAAAGGTGTGAGGGGTTGGGGCTGGGATCCCGGGCATTTGGAAAAGCGACAGAACTACGTGCAAGGAATCTTGGTGAGGGAGACGCAGTGGCGGAGAGGAGGTGCTGGGGAGAGTCCCATGTTCAGGTCTTGGAGTCAGAGGGAGAGCTGGGGGGTGAAGTCGAAAGGCGTTTGAAAGACGGGAGAATAGGGGAAAGTTGACGGGTGAGGGTATCAAAATTAGTCTCCCGAACGGAGTAGATCGGAGCGCATTTGTAGTTTTTGAGCGATGTGTTGGGGCCTGGGTCTCTGGACCCGAGAGCAGTTTAGGGGGAAAATCTAGGGCCTTCTTGGGGTCCGAAGGACCGGGAGAAAGCAGTTGTAGGGCCCGAGTCTGGGGTGGGGGAGGGGCGTTCCAGGCGTGGAGCTCAGACCCGCCGCCCTGGAGGCAGCGGAGGGCGGGGCTCGGCAGGCGCCGGGCAGCTGGACGTCCGGGTTCCCTTCCCCCACCTGCCCCGGGCCCTGTGCGCATGCCCTGGGGGAGGGCGGGGTGGTTGGTCCCTCCGGCGTGCGGAGCCCTCTGGGGATTGTAGTGCGCGCTCGACGTTAACGCACGTGCAAGGCAGCTATTGGCCCACATTTCCCAGAAGCCCCTGGGCTAAATTGTGGCCTGCCTTGTTGCTGAATGGAGAGCCATGGAGGGGGCGGAGCTTGGCCGGAGTCGAGTTTTAGCAAGTTTTCTTATGAGGCGCGCTTTGGGGGAGGCCTGAGGAGCAGCAGAGGGAAGGAGAGAGGCTCCTTCCCAGCTCTTGGGTGTGCTTCCAGTGGGTTAAGAAGAAGGCATGGAAAGAAATATACTCCCTGGGGCGCCTGATAGGCTCAGTCGCTTAAGCGGCTGCCTTCGGCTCAGGTCAGGATCCCGGGGTCCTGGGATGGACCCCCGCTTACAGCTCCTCGCTCAGTGGGGAGTCTGCTTCTCCCACTCCCTCTGCTCCTCCCCTCCACTTGTGCTCTCTCTCTCAAATAAATAAATAAATGAAATCTTTTAAAAGAAGAAGAAAGGCTCCCTGTGAAAGAAGAGTCTGGACAAATAGGTGTCGTAACGGGGCTCCAGGTGGCTAGAATATAATAGACTATCAACAGATAAAAATATTGAATGAATACATGGCAATTAAATTCTTGTTCGTTAAGGTTAACTGTAGGTGGGCCCCATGCATATTTTACACGTGGCATCTCCTTGAGAATATGGTGAGAAATTTTACAGTCCTCATTTTACAGATGGGGAAACTGAGACCCAGAGAGGCAATGTCACATAACTTACAAAGATCAAACAGCTGAGCAGTGTCAAAGGCAGATTCAAACCCAAGTTTCCCTGCCTCCAGCCCAGGTCCCTATACTCCACACCTGTCGTATGTGACACTTTTAAAGAAATGAGTATTGTGTCTCAAGGAGGCAAATTCACTATTCAAGGCCACACTGGCAAGTAAGTGGGATGCAGACCCAGCTATGTGTCCGTCCAGATCTTGTTTTCTCCTCCTCAGCCCTGTGGGATTCATACTGTGTCCATTCTATAGATTTGGGATTTGAACTAGCCCTGCTGCATCTGACTTGCCCGTCTTCTCTCTACAGGGCACCATGGTAGGAGGCTTGAAGAGGAAACACTCGGATTTGGAGGAGGAAGAGGAGGATGAGAAGTGGGACTGGGGTCCAGCAGGCTTGCGGAGCTACCAGCAAGCCCTGCTTCGAATCTCCTTAGACAAAGTCCAGCGAAGCCTCGGTCCCCGAGCCCCGAGCCTACGCAGGCATGTCCTCATCCACAATACCCTCCAGCAGCTCCAGGCTGCCCTTTGCCTGGCTCCAGCACCTGCCCTACCCCCTGAGCCCCTCTTCCTGGGCGAGGAGGACTTCTCCCTGTCAGCCACCATCGGCTCTATTCTCAGGGAACTGGAGACATCCATGGACGAGACGGAACCCCCTCAGAATCCAGTGCCTGCCCTAGACCCTCAGAACGAAGTGCTGCCCCAGCCCGATCCAGTCTTCTTAGAAGCTCTGAGCTCCCGGTACCTGGGGGACTCTGGTCTGGATGACTTCTTTCTGGACATTGACACATCGGCCGTGGAGAAGGAGCCTGCCCTGGCCCCACCGGAGCCTCCTCACAACCTCTTCTGTGCCCCAGGGTCCTGGGAGTGGAATGAACTAGATCACATTATGGAAATCATTCTGGGATCCTAAAACTTTGGCGGGGGGGGGGGGNCTAGATCACATTATGGAAATCATTCTGGGATCCTAAAACTTTGGGGGGGGGGGGGGGTCTTTCCTCATCTCAGCCTCGGTGGGCTGGATCCTTGGATGCAACTGTGTGTGTGTGTGTGTGTGTGTGTGTGTGTTGGTGGGGTCTCTAAGCAGTGACTGTGGCCTCCTTTCCTCCCATTTCAGGGTTCCACAAACCATCTTGCATGTGTGTGTGTGTCTGGTTACCGCAGCCTTCTGTGAAGGTGGGTCTTCCTGGATTAATTTATCTGTTCCAAATGCCTTAACGTGACTCTGTTTCTGGGAGTCTGATTTCCCACTTCCCACATTGCTTCTGCCTTTCCCTCCAGTTCCTACTCCCCTTGTGACCACTGGGGCCTCAGGGAAGATAAAGCTGGGCCTGTCAGAGGATGACAGGGATGTGCTGCCTGGTTGCTATGGAAACTCAGACTTTGCCTCTTGCACCTCAGGGGAGCAGGAGGGGCTGGCCTCCTCCCCCAAGGTTGAACCCCACCTCTTTGGCAAGACCCCAGTCCCAGCAGTCTCCTGATTCATAACCAGGCCGGACCACGTGCAATAGGGTGGAAACCAAACCGCTCCATGCCGCATTATTTAAAAGAAAGGCAGGTTTTGTGGTGGGTTTTGTTTGTTTTTTGTTTTTTTGCTTGTTTGTAATGACTTTGTTTTTTTTTTTTTTTTAATAAAAGTATTTTGGAAGGGGTGGTGTTGCCTAAAGTTTCTAAACCTCAGTTGGTCAATGGGAGGGACCTGGTAAGTTCCCTGGACACCTGCACCCCTTACCTGCCAAAAGTGGGGGCAGGCATGTTATTAAACATAATTACTGAGTACTTAAGAGTACTATTCTATCCACTTTGTTTGAATTAAGTCATTTAATCTTCATGATTATATAGAATTCTGTTAACAGGCTTCACATAGGAGGAACCTCAAGTTCAGAGGGCCCAAATCACTTGTTCCCCATCACACCGCAAGAAAAGCAAGGACCATGGGGTGCCTGGGTGGCTCAGTTGGTTAAGCAACTGCCTTCAGCTCAGGTCATGATCCCAGGTCCTGGGATCGAGTCCCGCTGAACTGGGAGCCTGCTTCTCCCTCTGACCCTCTCCCCTCTCATGCTGTTTCTCACTTTCTCTCAAATAAAAAGAATCTTTAAAAAAAAGAAGAAAAGCAAGAACCAGGGAGTAAGGACTCAAAACTAAGTTGGCCTCCAGCTGCTGCTTCTTAATTATTTGTGGCTTTGCTTCTTGGAAAACTTCTATCCTTAGCCACATGGGTACATACAGGAGGGAGATATTGAGTCCCATGAATTACCAAAACAATGGGTCACTCTTATCACTTAAAAAATCATTCCTTTCATTGTATGCAACGTATTGCTGGGGCCCAGAGGGGAAAGAAGATGCCCAAAGATAGCACAGCATTAAGTATAGATCTTTCTAGGGCTCAATTGGTTAAGCATCTGCCTGCAGCTCAGGTCATTATCTTGGGGTCCTGGGATCAAGCTGAGTAGGGCTCCCTGCTCAGCTGGATCCTACTCCCTCTCCCTCTGCCACTCCTGCTTGTGAGCTCTCGCAAAAAAAAAAAATCTTTAAAACTATTAAAAAAAAAAAAAAAGTAGATCTAGAAAACTGTTGACCAGGCTGAAGTTACAGTGCTAAGGATTTATTTGGGAGGTACAAGCCCAGGCTGGTTGAGTGGAGAAAAGAGGGGGAGGCCCAGAAAGATGGAATGTGATACACTGCTGCCCTGGCTAAGTCCCCAAAGACCTTGGAAGTCTCACCAGGTGAGTTTACACAGCATTAGGGACTTCTCTGGAAGGTTTGCAAAGAGGAACCACACCAGGGTGGAGCCCACAGGCCAGGAAAGGAGGGGGATTTTGCCTGTGCTTTCTGGCCCAAAGCCAAGATTCTCTCCCTAAGAGGGGCTTTGCATCTAAGTCTGAAAGCAAAAAAACCTAAAATTATATAGAGATATGTATATATATACACATATGTATATATACATATATATATACATATATAAATTTATATATATATATAAATCTGAGAGCAGTGAGGTACCTGACCGATGGCTGCCAATCAAGTGAGGAGATGGTCATGAGAACTTCAAGGCACATGTATTTCACATCTCAATATGGATGGCCATTGGATCAGGTCTTACCCCTACTTAAAACTCAATGACTTCTCACACCCAGAATAAAACCCAAACTTCTGTAAGACCTGGCAATCTTGCTCTTAACTTTGCAATTTAATCTTTCACTTTTCCTCACCTCCAGTCATACAGGTCTCATTTGACCCCAAGTTCATCCACCCCAGGGCGTTTGCACTTGTTAATGGCCCAGAGGACATTTCTCCTATAGCTTCACTGTTCCAAATGTCTCCATCTCAGATTTCCAGGTACACCACCCCCCACCACACTCTATTTGATTTTCTTAGTAGCACCTATCCTATCTCAAGTTATTTATTACCTATTTATGGTTAAGCTTCTGGTCTATTAGCAACTCGGAGAAGGAGGGGTTTTGCTGGTCTTAGCCTAGCTGTATGCCCCAGTACATACAACTATGCTCAGTACAGGTGTGCACTCAAAAACATTTTTTTTTTTGCTATTGAAAAAATGAACTCCCCACCTTGCAACAGTCAACCCTCCCTCTTACCTCTCTGAATTCATCTTCCTTACACTACCTGCCCCTTGCCACTCCTGTGCTCTACAGTTCTTCAGACACACCAGCATGTCCCAACCTCAGGCCTCCAGGAGTACCCACCTCACCAAGAGATTGTGTAACCCATGAACAGGAGGACCCAGTGTACCCTAAGGATTCCAATAATTGCTTACATTTATTGAGTGCCTACTGTGGGCCTGGTCTCTTCCAGTCACGGGAATAAAATAGCTCCTGCTCTCACACAGCAACGTAGTTGGGGAAGGCTGAAATACACACAAAAATATGTAAAATGTGCAATCTGTCAGGAGGCGATAAATGCTGTAGAGAAAAAGAAAGGCAGAAAGTGGTGGGTGGGGGTGTTGTTATTTCAATGGGATGGCCACAGAAGTCCTCACTGACAAGGTGACATTTAAGTAAAGACCTGAAGGAGGTGAGAAGTGAGTCATTATCAGTCTTGGGGTGGGGGAGTCAATCCTGGTAGAGGTAACAGCTAGTGCAAAAGCCCTGAGGTCAGAGCATGAATGGAGTGTTTGCAGGACCCTGAAGAGGTCAGTGTACCTGGAGCAGAGTGTACAAGAGAGCATCCCAGGAGATGAGGTGAACAAGATGTATGGTCTTATGGGTGTCCCATAGCAAGGAGTGAGCTTTATTGAATTTGATGGAAGCCATGGAAGGCTGCTGAGCAGAGGGATGAGACCTGACTCACCTTTTAATAGGCCCTCTTTGCCTTACAGATAACCGAGTGAAAAGGAATTCTGTAGCTTGCTAGTACCACAATGAGGGCAGTATAAGGAGTACCCCCATTTTCCAGATAAACAAACTGAGGCTAACAGAGGCCCAGCTCCGGCCCGGCTAAAGAACTGATGAGAGAAGTGGAAAGGCAGCCGCAGAGGGACCGGGTCTGAGGGCAGAGTCCACCTTCCCCAAACTGCCCTCCTCCGGCCGGCGCGGGACCCGGCGCGGGACCCGGCGCGGGACGGGGAGTGGTGGTGGATGGGGCGCGGCCGCCGTGGGGCGTGGCCGGCGGGGCAGGCCCCTCCCA
>LNAC01000161.1:642003-676274 GCA_002007465.1 Ailurus styani
GGCCGCGGGGCGGGGGGGTACCGGGAGGAGCAGAGGGCCGGACGGAGACCTGCGGGGCCTGCCGGGAAGACGCCGGCGAGGGGACACCGAAATCGTTGGGCCCCGGGGCCTCCCCCCGGCCGGAAGCTCCAGGGAGGGTGAAGCTGGGTGGAACTGGGGGAGGCGGGCAAGCTTCGGCGGCCCCTTGGGCCGGGAAGGGGCGGGCAGAGGGGAGCTTCCTGGAGAAGGAGAGGAAGTCGTGACCATTTCTGGAAGTGGAGGAGGCGGCCCAGAGAGGCGGGGTGGAAATGGCCCCAAGCGAGCTGGGGCGGTGGCTGAGGGTCTTCCGGGTGCCTGACTCCAACACCTGGTGACTTCCACTTCTGGACAATGGGGCTCGGACTCGGTTTTGACCCGGACCCAGACCTTGGGCGTTTGGGTGTTGGGCTCAGCAGTGCCCCCTGGTGCTCAGTCTGGGGGTCTGAGATGCCATCGCCTTAGGTTCCCTTGAGGTCTGTCCAGTGGTCAAGGAGTCCCCCAGTGTGGGGGCAACAATGCCCTCTGTTTACAACACTCTGGGAGTCTGTTTCTGATGGCTGTGTGATACATGCTGGTGCAGACAGCCTACCCATCTGTCAACGATGTTCCCATCTGCCCCTGTGCCTGCTTGGCCAGAGATGGCCCCTCTCCCCAGAGCCTCCGCAGACAGTTGCACAGGTTGTGCACTGCACATAAACTCCATATTTAAGGGGCTACCATGCATGTTTCAGACACTGTTCATTTACATATTTACTACAACAGTTTCCCAGCAGATGGAGGTCAAGTACTTTGGGGAAGGGGCAGGCCTTTTGCATAAAAGCACCATATGGGCTAGATAAGCACTAGGCCCTTCATTCTGGTACCCTCAGGTTTATGAGCAGCTCATGCCTGAGGACCTACCCCACTCTCCCCTCGTCTGAGCCCCAGATGATTGTGCAGGCTCCCCGGCTCTAGTGTGCCCCTCCGCCCTCAGGCTCAAGCCCAAGAGGCCACACTACCTCAGCCAGCAGATTCCAGGGCCCACTCCATTCCTGGCTGAGCCACCAGCCCTGGCACTGCTTGTCATAGAGCCTCTGTGTGCTCCCACCGGGACACTCCCCAGTCTGGCTCCCCTCCAGGAGCATTCACGGGGACCCCCTCCCATGACACACACCTCTCTCCCCTTGGACACCGGGGAGAGGTGTCCTTGCTGTCCTCCTCCTTCCCTCCTTCCCTTTTTTCCTTCTCTCATTCAGCAAAGATTGATGGGTAACTACTGTGTGCCTGGGCAGAAGTAAAAGGCAAATCACATCTGTCCTCTGCTCTGGGCCCTCAGAATTTATCTCAGTCCTCTGAGATCTGAACTCGGTCCCTTCCAAGACTCGCCTTCCACCCCTGTCCCATTCACACACTGAAAGAAACTTTACGGAGCACCTACAATCCCGGCGTGGAAATCCGATGACGCTTGGTCAATGATTATTGACCCAATGAGGCTTTGAGTGGACGTGGTGCTTGAAAGCCAGACCACCTGCCTTTGCACCTGTGCTTTGCCATTTTGCAGCTGTGTGACCCCAGGCGAGGCATTTCACCTCTCTGGGCCTCAGGAACTCATCTGTCAACTGGACCAGCAACAGTGTCCACCTCCAAGGGCTGTTGTTCCGGGGAGGGGGCTGTCCCAGGCAGAGGGAAGAGCACAAGCAAGGGCTAGGATGAGAGGGACCCTACAAAGTTTTCCGGGATCTTGAAGCTCTGGGTTTGGCTGGAAAGAGGGAGGAGCAGTGAGGCAAGTGATGGCGCTGGAGGGTCTGCAGGGGGCCAGTGCACAGGGGGCCATGGGTGAGGGGCTCTACTGCTAAGGCACGAAGGGGTCATGAAGTGCAGGGATCCCTCTGGCTGCCACGTGGATGTGGTGGCGCAGAGGTGAGTCTGAAGCCTGGGAGCCCCGAGGGGAGGCTGGGAAGGGACATTGCACCCATGGCAGGAGCTTGGTAGGGAGGGTAGGAGGCAGGGGCAGGTAGAAAGGATGGGAGGGACCGGCTGCTCTACTGGGGACCCAGCTGTCACTTGGCTCTGAGTGGGTGGGAGAGGGCGGTCCCTGAGGGCAAGCTTCCACATCTTTCCCCGGGCCTACAGGATGTCCTGTGTTTACTGAGGTGACCTTGGCCGGAACCGGGACACTGGTGCCACCCCCTAAACTCAACTTCCCGTGGCCACACCCCCGCGGGTGAGGGAGAGCGAGAGACTCAGAGCAACAAAGAGAGAGACAGAGAGACACGTGGAGAGACAGAGACAAGGAATGAGGACAGAGACAAAGAGAGGAACAGAGCCGTAGAGAGACACAGACACACCCTTCGTGATAAAGAAGCTTCCTTCACCCGCTGAAGGGCCACCACAAAAGACAGCTGACAGGGCAAAAAGGCTGGATGCTTGTTCCCAACCTCAAGACCAGCCTTCAAGGGTACCTGTGCTCTGAGACCGGCCTCCGTTGTCTGGCTGACCCCGAACAGAGAGGTGGATTTTCTTCCCGACTCTAGCCTGGCCTGTAGTCAGACTTTCCACCCTGGACTACTTAAAACTCCACTGACGCTGCCCTTCCTGAAGGCACAAAGCATGCAAGGCCCTTAGGACGAAGTCTCAGCCCCTCCTCACAGGCGCTGCTGACCATGGGCCTCCCCTCAGCTTCCCCTCACTCCTTCACGTTCACTGATTTCTCAAAGGGGCCCCTGCCACAGGCTGTTCCCTCTCCCTGAACCCACTCTCATTGATCCACTGTCTGCCCAACAGCCTTGCATGAATGCCTATGTATCTTTCAGGTGCTGGCTCAAATGCCACTTCCTCCAGGAAGCCCTCCCTGCCCTTTCTGATAGTCCCAGAGTGCCAGGTCCCTCTCGTAGACCTAGATCTGTCCCTCATACTGCTTAGCTCAGTGTGAATTATACACTCATTTCACTGAGCACTTGCTGAATGCCTATCCCCATACCTCACCGCCAGCTGGGAGCCTTGTCAGGCTCACTGCAGTGATATAGCCCAGGGATGGACACAGAAGAGGTGTCTGCAAATAGCTGCTGAATAAATGTATAAATGAGGAGGAGATATAAGGAAGGGGCATGTTTAGCCCTGGGGACACAGCCATGAACAAGGACTCGGTTCTCAGCTTCTAGAAATTTCACACGTGCTTAGCTCTCTCTGGATTCAGGTCCTTTCCACAGGCTGTTCCCTCTGCCCATAAAACTGTTCTCCGTCTTCTCTTGCCTGGTTCCTGTGGGTCATCGAAGTCTCAGTTCACATGTTTCCTCCTCCAGGAAGTCTTCCCTGACCTCCCTTACTAGGCTGGAGCAGTCACCTTTCCTGGGCTCCCCCATCAAGACCCTGACCTTTCTGCCTGCAACTCTCTCATCACAATCCTGGGCATTCTGGGTCTGTCTCCCTGTTAGACTGTGAACTCTATGAAAACAGGCCCGGGCTGTCTAAGTCACACTGTGTCCTTGGCACCATCCAGCATAGGGCTGGACACCAGACCAGGTGCTCACGGACTGCTGACCTTGGATAAAGACTGTTCTCATTCTCCCCTCTGGTACTTTCCCTACAAAATCCCTCTCCCTGGAAGCCCCTTCCTACACTTTTTTTCACCTGGCTTCCTCCTTCTCAACCAGTCTGACTGCACGTGTCATGTCTTCCAGAAATCCTTCCCTGAGCCTGCCCCCCATGGTAAATTTAGGTCTTTCAGTGTCGCCAATGCCCGGCAAAGAGGCTGCCACCAAGGGCTTGTGAGTGTTGAGTGAATACATGAGCACATGAATGGCTGATGGATCAATGAGAGAGAGAGGATGAGCTGGGGTGAGGGTCTCCTCAGGCCCATCAGCCCCCCTGATCACACTGTTCCTTCCATCCTTCCCAGGAGAAGGGTTCTGGCTGGGTCCTGGCCACACCCCAACCCTTGGTGGCTGCCAGGCCTGGAAGGCATTTCCCAGAGCTCAGCACATTCCTGCCTTCCCTGGCGGCTGAGAGTGGGCAGGGGGCATTTTGGAGAGAAGGGGGGAGGCCCCTAGCATTCTGGGATCCTGCCAGCCTGTGCCTCGTTCCCTATGCCCTTGGGAGTAGGCCCCAAGCTCTCGGTGCAGGGTGGGTACAGGTCCTCAGAGAGGCCGGGGGCCAGTGTGAGGGGCAAGGTTGACAACTGAGGTGAAGGCCTGGTGGCCATGTCTGGCTGGACAATGGGACAGAAGCTGCTGACGCGAGCTTTGGGGGTAATCCCCGGTTTCATCCCAACCCTGGCCCCAGGCCGGGGCTCAGAGAGCTGGGAGCGTCGGAGCCAACGGCCGGGTGGGCGCAAGGGGCATGTGGGGGTACTTGTGCTCCCTGTGCCGCCCCCCGGGGTCTGGTGAGTCAGGGCAGGCTGGGGTTGGGGGCCAGGGGATCAGGGTGAGGCCTGGTGGCCTTGGTTTGGGACTTGGGCAGGTCTGGGTTCAAATCCTGTTGCTACCAGTGACTTGCTGCAGGTGACCTTGGGTGTCACTGTCTCTGAGCCTCCTTGTCTGTTAGATGGAGAGGACAGAAGAGAGTTGTGGGGTCTCTGGGGCCCAGCAGAAGAGGGATTGGACCCCAGCTCTACCATTTCCTGTCCGTGTAGCTAAATACTGCATGTAATGTGCTCCCCTAGAACCCTGGATTCTGAGAGCAGAGCTCGGGGTTCCCAGAATAGTACTTAGCCTATGATAGGTGTCCCAACATGGAAACTTCATTAAACAGAGAAGTGGGGCTCCTCTGTGCCCAGTCTCACTCGGGCCTAAAGACCCCGCCCCATGACAAGTCTAGCCGAACCCCTAATTTGTGTGAATGATAATGCAAAAATCTTAGAAGCGGCATTCACTTGATGGCAGGCTCTTAGGCTCTTTTAACTCATCTCATCTTTACAACAACCCCATGAGGTGGGCACTTTTATTCTCCCTGTTTTAGAGACCAGAAAAATGCCATCAGACAGCGAGCCAGGGACTAGGCTGGGATTTGAACCCAAATGGACCGAAAGAGGGAGTGGAAGGAGTTTATTTTAGGGGTCCAGCAGGACCGTGCCTGGGTCTGGAAGCCAGGAAAGAATGTTAGTCGGGTGCTCAGCCTCCAAGTGGTACAGGGACGTGCAGGTCCCTGGAACGAGGCTCCCGGAAGGTCTCAGCCCAGGCCAGGGCAGCGGCCGGCTGGCTGTCCATCCTAGGCTCCCCCCCTTCCCCGGTGGATGTAGCTGGGAGAGGGGGATGTTTGTTTCCCCATCACCCACTCCCTGGTGATGTCATGCTTCAGCAGCCAATGGCTGGGGGTCTCCCCTCTCCTCCCCCTCCCCACTCCTTTTCCCCCCCAGCCTGGGGCTGGGGCTGAGCAGTCAGACCGGGAGCTCTCGAGGTGTCTGGAGGCCTAGTGGTAAGAGATCAGTCGGGTCTTACCGACTTACTTGGCAATGGCTGAGAAGCCGTGGGAATGAGACCCAGGGTCCTGGGAGGTGCTGGGAGGTTCTGGGAGGATCCCTGGGGGCTCTGGAGGGAGTGTGGTATAGGAGGTAAAAGGCACAGACTTCAGAGCCAGACCCTGGGTTCAAATCCCAAGGCTCCCCTCTGTCTGGCTGTGCAGTCTTGGGCATGATACTGCACCCTTTGTCCCTCTGCTTTCCCATCTGTGAAATAGGCTGATGGGGGCCACTCCACAGGGCTGGTGTGAGAGTAGATGAGTTGCTGCTTTCAGAGAGCTGGGGCAGCATGCCTAGGCTGGGGCTGGCTTTTTGGTGCTTGAAATAGGGTGCTGGGGTTCTTGGTGGTAGGAGGCCAGTGCCTGAGCTGAATGTTGTCACTCACCCAGAGTTTCCCTTGGGTGAGAGAGAAAGTGGGGCCACTGGTGAGCAAGAGCTGGATATGAGACATTGTGGGATGCACAGCCTACTCCCCAGCGTGCATTACTTGAGCGCTTACTGTATACTGGGACTATTCTAAGCACCTGCTCTTATTTCGTGAATCCTCAAAACCACTCTTCAATGGCTCCGTTTCATAGATGAAACCAAGTCCCTGAGAGGTGACATACCTCGCCCAGGTCTTCAGACCTGGAATGTGCTGGAGCAGAGACAGACCGAGGCGGCTGGGAGGTCACTGCCAGAGCAGACTGTCTAGGGGCCCAGACGAGTCGGGTTAACTCCTTACTCCCACTGCTGAAGGCTCCCCATCATTGGTGATTGGGGAACCTGAGGCTCTGGATGGGGAGAGTTGGCACCAGCCATGCGGAGAAGACGGTGCCAACTGGGGGAGTCCCTCAGCAGGCCTTGCTCAGCGGCCCAAATGACAGGCCCTTCCGCCAGCTTGCTCTTAAGGGCACCGGTGACATCTTCAATGGGACTCTCAGTCACACCTTCCTCAGGGAGATGTTGTGAGGACGTCATGAGCCAAGGTAGGCAGGGATCTTTGCGCATCGTAAGTGCTCAAGAAATGGAGACTCGGAGAATTCTGGAAGCTGAGGAATGTACCAGGGCAGGGCTGCAGGAACCACACAAGCATGGCTGTGGGCACCTGGAGGGTCCTGCCTGGCCTTCAGTCACCAGGGGAACCCCTTTAGAAGATCTCCTAATACAGTCAGGGACCCCCAGGAACCTTACCCCGCTTGCCCCCCTCCAACCCGCCCCACCTAATGGGATGGGCAGAGCTGGGAACAGAGAGTGCCCGGGGTGTGTGCGGGGGGGGCTTCCTTCCGAAGCCACCCCCACCCCACCCCAGGAGCTGGGTATGTGGCTCAGGAAGGGCACAGATGGGCTAAATATAACCTGAGCTGGGCGGCTGCCCTGGGCAGGGAGGAGGGAGAAGGGCACTCTCTCTTGCTCCCGCCCTGGCTAAGCTTCCTGTGCCAGCCTCTGGGTGTGACCCTCGATGCCCTGGCCTGTGACAGGGAGCTGGCAGGCCAGGAGACCCTCCCCTCCATCTCCACCACCTCCTAGGTACTAAACTCTCCTCCTAGGTACAAGTACTAGGCTCTCCTACCTCCAGTTCGGGATGCTATGTGGTGTCAGGGACTCAGTTTTTCAGACCTGGGTTCAAATCCCGACTCTGCCACTGTGCTATCTTAACCCTCATTTATTCATCAGTAAGATGGGGTACTGAGGCCACATCTATGAAGTGCCTGCCCAGCCCACGGTTGGCACCAAAGAGGTACCTTTAAAAATGCCTGTTTGGGGCACCCTCAATCCCCACTTCCCTTCCCAGCCCAGCCCTTGCCCCAGTTCTTTTGTTGCTTGGGACTTCTGCAGTGCTCAGAGCCACCAATACAAGTTCAGGTCCAGAGTTGGGGTCAAAGGCAGGGGCTCGGCTGCGTGACCCCAGACAGGTCACTTCCCCTCTTTGAGCCTCAGTTTCCAACCCTAAAATAGCCACCACATTCAGGGTGAATCAGAGACCTAGGGGTGGCCGCACTGGGGCCAGTTTGGAGGAAATGCCAGAGATGTGGGAGCCCACCCAACCTGGAGTGGCTCAGGGCCCAGAGGGGAGGCTGAGGAAGGCCACGGAGACCAGGACTCCTAGGAGGGCCAGAGAGGAGCCCTCTGCTACTGTGGGGTCCCTGCCAGAGGAGTGGGGATATAGCTGGACCACTGAGGGGTCCCTGCGTCCTCTATCCTGGCCAGTGGTGGGCTATGAAGGGCCATTGTACTGCTGGGGGTGGGTGGGCAGGGGCGGAATATGACTGGGCACAGCAGACGGGCCATTGTTTGAGGGAATGTGCCGCGTGAGGCCTGACCTTTCCCTGTAGAGTGGGGGTTGGCGGGTTGGCATGCCAGGTGGGGGCTGGGAGGACAAGGGCAGAGTCGGCCTGGGGAGGGGGTTGTGGAGAGACAGTATCCATGCCCTTTTCCCCAGAAGGGCCTGTTGGGGAGGCAGCATGGGAATCCCAGTTCTGCCTCCTTCTCACTGGGCTGTGTGACTTTATGTGAGATGCTTGGCCTCTCTGAGGGGCTATGGGTTTTCTGCAGGGAGGAGGCAGAGCACAGGACCCACCATTCAGTACCCCTTAGTTATCATCATCTGTAGAAGAGTCTGGAACTCTCAACTAAGTTCAAATCCTGACTCAGCCACTCGTGACCATTTGTGGCTGCCCTTCTCCCAGGTTCAGGTGTCTTCTCTGTAATGGGCTTGATAACCCTATGGACCTCACAAGAATGCTCTGAGGTTTATGGGCAATGAATGACCCCTGTGTGACATCTGTCACAAGATCAGGACCACAGGAAGTTCTCAGTAATAATAAGGGCTTCTGAAGCCCCTCTATGTACCCAGCATTTTGTATTTACCCACCTCTTTGATGCGGTAGGTGCTCTCCTTCTCCCCATTTAACAGATGAGGAAACTGAGGCCCAGAGAGGTGAGGTGATTAGCCCACAGGGAGGACATGGGAATGGTTAGGATTGTTTTAGAGTGAATTTGGCTCTCTTGGTCAACCCAGGTGGTTGGCACAGGGGTTCTCTCAAGCAGTCCTAGGAGTCAGCTCTGCCTTTACTTTACTGTTTGTTGGCCAATAAAGTTCTTGTAGGCCTCAGTTTCCCCCGTTGCACTGCGGGGATAGGATCCTGACAGAGCGCAGGAAGCGTCAGGCACTCAGGAAGCAATGGGTGCGGTTAGCTGATGGTAATGTTCACGTTCTTCTTCTCAGAGCCCCGGACCCAGGAGGCCCAAGGAGCTGGCCGTGACCCTGAGGTGAGCATTGGCCGGTGCCACATGCCCCTCCCCACCCCTCCCCGGCCTGCTTGGAGCCTCATGCCCTGGTCTCTTCCTGGCAGGCAGCAAGACCCCAGAGGAAGGGCGCAAGCCCCGCAGACGACTGTGCAGTACCCCAGGCTGGGCTCCTGATAGGAGGGGGTGCCTGTGCCCAGGCAGCGGTGAGAGGACAGGGGTGGGGGGCCCTTCTCTCCTCTGATACCCATCTTGGCCTCTCCCTCCATGCCCAGCCTCCTCCTCACAGCCTCTCCTGGCCTCAAGCCTCCCTCTTGTCCCCCACAGGCTCAGAGGCGGCTGCTCCATGCAGAACTGAAGCTGGTTCTGCAGCAGAAGGGAGAGAGGAAGCAGGAGCCTGGGGCCCGGGTGACTCCCAGCTGCGCCATGGAGGCCAGGAGCCGGAGTGCTGAGGTGAGGGGCACATGCCCTGAAAGGGGAACTTGGGGGAGGGGGCTGGGGGGCACAGACTGAGGCAGCAAGAAGACACTTCCTGGTTTCTCTGTGCCTCATTCTCCCCAGCTGTGAAATAGAAATAGCAACAGTGCCTATTTTATGGGTCACCGGGAGGAAAAGAATTTTAACACAGGGAAAGTGCTTAGCACAGTGCCTGGTACAGACTGAGAGTCCAAGCGGCAAATTCACTAGGGGCATAATGGAGTTATATTAATAACGAGCTAAAGAAAATCAGGCAGAAAGCTTTCGTTGGAAGAAGCAGGACGGTATGGGGGTTAAATGCATGAGCTTTGAGCCCCCGGGCTTAAATGCCAACCCTACCACTTTGGGTACGCAGCTCCCAACAGGGGACCTGACCTCTCAAACCCTATTTTCCCATTGGTGAAATGGGACAATGGTCCCAGACAACGGTCACCGTTATGGAGCTAGAGAACCCCTATTGACTGCTTCCTACCAGATGTAGGCATAGAGCGGGTCTGCTTTTCCGGGGACCAAGCTGAGGCTGAGGGGTGGCAGGCAAGGGGGGTAGGACAAGGAGGTCACTGCCTCCAGGGCAGCCTATAGGCTCTGAGGTCACAGACAGGGGTTTAAGCCCAGCTGCTTAACTTTGCTGTGTGGCGTTAGGCAAATCACTCCGCTTCTCTTTACCTTTGTGTCTATCAATGCTATGGGGAGGATGAAATGAGATGCTGTAAATAAATTGCTTAGCCCAGGGCCTCAGGGAGGTGGCAATGTTCTTGCTGTTCCCTAGTGCCTCTACAACTCTTTTCACCTCTTCTCAACATGCTCCTCCCAGGCCTCTAGTCCCAGGGCCACTGCCGGCCTCGACCTGCTTCCCTAACCCTCTCCAAGCCCTGGGATCAACTCCAGCATCCTCTCGGGTCTCAGCTCACAGGGACTCCTTCCGGTACACCCGGGTCACCCATGGCCCAGAGAGGGCAAAGTTCTCCCCCAGAAACACACAGCAGATTGAGTTCCTAGATCATTGTGGAACTGAGGTCTCTCACCGCCTTTTCTAAGTCCCGGATGTGAAGCCCGGAGGGCGCTGCTAGGCCAGGGCCGGGTCCGCACCATTTACAGTGAATACCAGGAATGCCACGTCTGCTGGTCCGCCACTCATTACCCACGCACACTTCTTCACTGGATTCCCTCTCCCAAAGGCGTTATGCAGGTCTTGGGGTCACAGAGTCCACAATAGGGCACAGTCTCACACACATTCAAGCCTCCAAAGAGCCCAGTCTCACCCTCCCCCCTCCATCCTGTACCACTTAAAGGCCCAGCCCTTTACTCGGAAGACCATCCTCACTCCACCCCTTGTTGGGCTATTTTTAAAGCTCTTTCCCATACCTCAATCCCAGCCTTAGACTGTGGGTCCCCGCCTAACCTTCACGGATTACTCTCTAGCCACACCCCTCTCAGATTTTTGGCCCCTCCTCCCTGGTTTGAGCTCTATCCGCGCGAGCGGTCTCATCCCAAGCCGAACCCCTAGCCCCGCCCCCGAGCTGGGCCCGCCCCCGAGGGCACAGCCCCGCCCCATCAGGCCCGCCGCNCCCGCCGCTCACTCACAACTCCCATACCTTCCGGCCTCCCTACCCCGCCCCTCCTCTGCAGCCCCGCCCCTCGCCCCGCCCCCTCGAAGCGGCCCCAGGGTTCCGGCCAGCCAAAGAGTGGACGGAACCGTTGAGCCCTGCCTCGGGTGCGAGAGAGCAGGTGGCCCTCGCGCTTCCTTAAAGGGAAGATGTCGGAGTGGGTGGGCCCGCACGGCCGGCCTGAGCCGCGCTCAGGGGCGTGTAACTGGAGGACCCGTTTAAGAGCCGCTTTTAAGCGCGATGCCGGACTCTGGGCGAGGTCCGGCCCCAGCGCCCCATGGCGACCCCTCGCTGCCCTCTGCAGGAGCTGAGGCGGGCGGGGGTGGGGGGGGGCATCGNGCGGCATCAACGTAGCAGGCGGCGGCAAGGAGGGAATCTTTGTCCGCGAGCTTCGGGAGGATTCGCCAGCAGCCAGGAGCCTCAGCCTGCAGGAAGGTGGGCGGGGCGGAAGCATGGGGCGGGGGCTTTCCGAGGCGGCAGGTTTACGAATCCGCCCCGGGTCCCGGGCGTGGCCTGGCCCCAGGAGGCGGGGAGAGTGGCTTGGGGCGGGGCTTTGTGTGTCGTCCTTGCAGTGGCTCGGGGCGGGCCCTGGAGGTTCATTGTGTCGGTTTGACTCACAGATCTGCAGCTTACTAGCTTGTGATCGTCTGTGCCTTGGTTTTTACATCTCGAAAATGGGAATAATTCTAGTACTCACCTCGCAGGGTTATTACGTGGATTAAATGAGTCAGTATTTGAAAATGCTTAGTGCATAACTAAGTGGCACACAATAAGCACTGTGTAAGCACTACTTATTATTTTTGTTGTTGGGGCTGGAGAAAAGAGGTGGACTTAACTTGGAGGGAGCCTTAGTAAGTAAGGGATATTTTAAGTGACATGGATGAGGCTGGTGTGATTTATTCATGCAACAATTATTTACTAAGTGCCTTCTATTTCCAGATATGATTCTAGGTGCTTGGGCTACTGCAGTGAACAAACCAGACAGCACTCTCTGCGCTTATGCTTACCTTCTAGTAGGGAGAGACATATTTGACCAAAATATGTAAAATACATAGTAAACTAGAAAGCATTATGTGGTGTGGGTGCCTGTAGGATAGTTGTATTTTTAAATAGGGTGAGCCAGGAAGGGAGGAAAGGCCTGGTGGACGGCAGGGAGTGAGCTGTGTGGCCATCTGGTTTTCAGAGGGCTTCACAGGCCATGGTGAGGATTTTGACTTTTAGTCTGGGAGGGTTGAGTGGGAACATGAATTGGCGGTGTTGGACAGCATGCTGTATTAGCAGTAAATTAGCAATAACCTGAAGGAGAGCTGGGAGACCAACAAAGAGGCTACTCTGGGGGTGTCTGGCTGGCTCAGTCAGTAGAGCATGAGACTCTTGATCTCAGGGTCATGAGTTTAAGCCCTACATTGGGTGTAGAGATTATTCGGGTTTTTTTTGGAGTTGTGTTTTTTTTTGTTTTTTGGGGTTTTTTTTAGCACACCTGGGTGGCTCAGTCGGTTGGGCATCTGCCTTTGGCTCAGGTCATGATCCCAGGGTCCTGGAATTGAGTCCCACATCCGGCTCCCTGCTCAGTGGGGAGTCTGCTTCTCCCTCTTCCTCTGCCCCTCCCCCTCCCCTGCTTGTGCGTGCACTCTCTCTCTCAAATAAATAAAATCTTTTTTAAAAGTTGTTTTTTTTTTATTTGAGAGAGTGAGAACTAGCAGGGGTGGGGGGAGGGGCAGAGGAAGAGGGAGAAGCAGACTCCCCCTGAGCAGGAAGCCCAACTCGGAGCTCGATCCCAGGACCTGAACCAAAGCAGATGCTTAACCAAGTGAGCCACCCAGGTGCCCCGAGATTACTTTAAATAAATAAATACAGACACACACACAGGCTTCTCTGATTATCCAGGTAAGAGATGGTGATGCTCAGGGCCAAAACAGTGTTAATGGACATGAAGAGAAAAGTTTGGATTCTAGATCTATTTTTTTTTAAGATTTTATTTATTTATTTAACACAGAGAGAGAGAGAGAGAGAGAGATCACAAGCAGGTAGAGAGGCAGGCAGAGAGAGAGGAGTAAGCAGGCTCCCTGCTGAGCAGAGAGCCCAATGCAGGACTCGATCCCAGGACACTGAGATCATGACCTGAGCCAAAGACAGAGGCTTAACCCACTGAGCCATCCAGGTGCCCATCTGGATCTATTTTGAAGGAGGAGCCTTCAGGACTGTATATGGGATGTGATGAACAGAGCAAGGTCAAGGATGTGTCCAGTTATTCTTGACCTGAGGATGGAGTTGCTAGGTCCATAAACTGGGGCTGGAGCTTGTTTGGAGTAAGGCCAGGAGAACAGTTTGGATCTGTCATGTGAGGGGTATCTGTTGGACGCCAAGGTGAAGCTGTGGAGGGGTAAGTGGATATCTGAGTCTAGAATGGAGGAGAGAGTGCTGGGCTAGAGAGCTACCTTGGGAGTTGTCAGCGCATTTATGGTCTTTAAACTCCTAATCTGAATGAGTTTCCTAAAGAGGTGAGTACAGCATAGAGATGGAGATGAGAAGGGGCTCAAGGCCTGAGCTCTGGGACAGTGTGTCATTAAGAGATCCAGGAGATGGGGAGGCTGAGAAGAAACCTCCAGGAGGTTCTAGAGGGTGTGTCTCACCCTGGAAGCCAAGCCAGACAAATGGATGAAGGAGAGAGAGTGATGTTAGGTCAAAGGCTGTGAGGTCCCCTCAGATGAAATCTGGGACTTGATCATTGGACTTAGCTACACAGATGTATGGGACCTCGAGAGGAGCCGTTCAGGGTTCTGGAAACAGGTGTCAAAAGTGTGATTGGAGATGTGGAAGTGATGCAGCTAGACAACTCAGTGCATTTGCCATTAAGGTGAACAGATAAATGGAACAGGAGCTCCAGGAATCAGGTCAAGACAACTTTCCTATGGGACAAATAATGGTATGTTGTATGCTGATGGGAATAACATAGAAGAAGGGGACAAATTGGTGATGTGGGGAGAGAGGGGAGAACTGCTGGAGGATGTCCCTGAGAAGGCAGTGGAAAGGCTGACCTGAGTTGGAAGTGGGGACAGGTCATCCTTAGAAACAGGTGGAGAGTGGAGTAAATAGCCACAGGAGCTGGGGTGGGGCGGTGAGTAATGGCATGGGAGTTTCTGGAAGTTCTGATTCTGTCCTCTCAGTAAAGGAAACAAAGTCAGTGTCTAAAATGTGAGGACGCCTGAGTGGCTCTGTTGGTTAAGTGTCTGCCTTGGGCTCAGGTCATGATTGCGCAGTCTTGGGATGGAGCCCTGAGTCCGGCTCACTGGTCAGTGGGGAGTCTGTTTCTCCCTCTTCCTCTGCCCTTCTGCCCACTTACTTGGGTACTTTCTCTCTCTCTCTCTCAAATAAATGAATGAAATCTTCCACTCAGGTCACGATCCCAAGGTCCTGGGATCCAGGCCTCTGTGGGGCTCCCTGACCAACAGAGAGCCTGCTTTTCCTTCTCCTCCCCACGTGTTCTCTCTGTCGCTATCTCTGCCTCTCTCTCAAATAAATAAATAAAATCTTTAAAAAAAAATTAAATGTGAGAATGGGGAAGGAAAGTGAAAAGACTATGGGCGTGGCTTCAACGGCCTTGCTCAGCAGAGGCGGGGCTAAGGCCATGGGGCGGGGCTTCAGCTAGAGTGTCTGGACCTCAAACTGGAAGGACTTCGCTTCTCAAGTCTGTGCCGGGGGGTGGGGGAGGGAGCATAGGCGGGGCCAAGGTTTGGCGCCCGGGCCTCGTTGAGCTCCTCCAGGGAAGTGGGTGGAACCAGGCCTGGATGGAGCCAGGATATGCCCACGCCCTGCCTACCTCCACCTTGCCTGCAGGAGACCAGCTGCTGAGCGCCCGTGTGTTCTTCGAGAACTTCAAATACGAGGACGCACTACGCCTGCTGCAATGTGCCGAGCCTTACAAGGTCTCCTTCTGCCTGAAGCGCACTGTTCCCACCGGGGACCTGGCTCTGCGGCCTGGCACCGTGGCCGGCTACGAGATCAAGGGCCCACGGGCCAAGGTGGCCAAGCTGGTACGCGTGCTTAGCCCGGCGCCGGCTCTGGATTCCCCCAGCGATCCAATCTCTGCGCCGTGAGCCCTACTCCTCCACACCGTGGGCCGGCCTTGCCCTCAGTCTTGTCACTAACCCACGCTAATCCCACCCTCTGCCTTCTGTTCTTCACCCCTAAACTCCTCCCTGGGGAGGGGGACCCGCCCATCTCAGACCAGGGCCTTTACCCACTTTGGAGAGCCATCAGCTCTAGGCTTACCAGTGGTCCTGAACCAGGGGACTCCAAACCAGGGAGGCCAGGTTCAAGCCTGAGTGCTGCTCACTTATTGCTGAGCAACCCTGGACAAGTTTCTTTCCCTTTCTGGGCCTCAGTTTCCCTATCTCTAGAATGAAAGTATTGGGGAAAATCCTGGATGAGGACCTGGCAGTCTTGGGTCCCAGTTCCTACACTCCTGTTGACTCATTGTCAGATGCTAAGTGAATCTCTTTGCCTTACGGGGGCAGTAATTGTGAAATGACAGGAAGGAAGTGGGGCTGGTGTTTTGGGGACAAGATGCTTCATCCAACACATCCCCAGCCTGGTGCAATGCCAGATGGGGTTCCCCCTGTCTTCCCCGAGCCTCCCACTGTCCCACCGCCTCCCGCATCTCTCCTCTCTCCCCAGAACATCCAGAGTCTGTCCCCTGTGAAGAAGAAGAAGATGGTGATGCCCGGGGCCCTGGGGGCCCCTGCAGACCTGGCCCCTGTTGACGTCGAATTCTCCTTTCCCAAGTTCTCCCGTCTGCGTCGGGGCCTCAAAGCCGAGGCTCCCAAGGGTCCCGTCCCAGCTGCCCCAACCCGCCGGCGCCTCCAGCTGCCTCGGCTGCGTGTCCGAGAAGTGGCGGAAGAGGCCCAGGCAGCCCGGCTGGCCGCTGCTGCTCCTCCCCCGAGGAAAGCCAAAGTGGAGGCTGAGGTGGCAGCAGGAGCCCGTTTCACAGCCCCCCAGGTGGAGTTGGTTGGGCCCCGGCTGCCAGGAGCTGAGGTGGTGGGCGTCCCCCAGGTCTCAGCCCCCAAGGGGCTGGGAGAGGTAGCCCTCCGCCTGCCAAGCCTTGGACTAGGAGCCCCCGCTGCCTCTGCTGTGGAGCCCGCGGCCCTAGGGATCCAGGTCCCCCAAGTGGAGCTGCCCACCTTGCCGTCGCTCCCCACTCTCCCCACGCTCCCCTGCCTGGAGACCCGGGAAGGGGCTGCAGCCGTTACGGTGCCCACCCTGGACGTGGCGGCGCCTGCCGTGGGGGTGGACCTGGCCTTGCCGGGTGCAGAGGTAGAGGCCCGAGGAGAGGCGCCTGAGGTGGCCCTGAAGATGCCCCGCCTCAGTTTCCCCCGCTTTGGGGCTCGAGCAAAGGAAGTCGCCGAGGCCAAGGTGAAGGGGCCGAGACTTCGGATGCCCACCTTTGGGCTTTCGCTCCTGGAGCCCCGGCCGGCTGCTGCCGAAGCTGCCGTCGAGAGCAAGCTGAAGCTACCCACCATCAAGATGCCCTCCTTTGGCCTTGGGGTCTCGGCCCCTGAGGTCAAGATGCCCAAGGGGCCTGAGGTGAAGCTCCCGAAGGTGCCGGAGGCAGCCGTTCCAGTCGTCCAGCTCCCAGAGGTGGGACTCCCCAAGGTGTCGGAGATGAAGCTCCCGAAGGTGCCGGAGATGGCTGTGCCCGATGTACGGCTCCCCGAAGTGCAGCTGCCGAAAGTCCCTGAGATGAAGCTCCCCGAGATGAAGCTCCCGAAGGTGCCCGAGATGGCTGTGCCCGAAGTGCAGCTCCCCGAAGTGCAGCTCCCCAAAGTCCCTGAGATGAAGCTCCCTGAGATGAAGCTCCCGAAGGTGCCCGAGATGAAGCTCCCGGAAATGAAGCTCCCGAAGGTGCCCGAGATGAAACTCCCAGAAATGAAGCTCCCGAAGGTGCCGGAGATGGCCGTGCCCGAAGTGCAGCTCCCCGAAGTGCAGCTGCCGAAAGTCCCCGAGATGAAGCTCCCCGAGATGAAGCTCCCCGAGATGAAGCTCCCCGAGGTGAAGCTCCCGAAGGTGCCTGAGATGGCCGTGCCCGAAGTGCAGCTCCCCGAAGTGCAGCTGCCCAAAGTCCCCGAGATGAAACTCCCAAAGATGCCCGAGATGGCTGTGCCAGAGGTGCGGCTCCCCGACGTGCAGCTGCCCAAGGTCTCGGAGATCAAAGTCCCTGACATGAAGCTCCCCGAGATGAGACTCCCGGAGATAAAACTCCCCAAGGTGCCCGAGATGGCCGTGCCCGACATCCACCTCCCGGAGGTGCAGCTGCCAAAGGTGTCAGAGATGCGGCTGCCGGAAATGCAGGTGCCCAAGGTCCCAGAGGTGCATCTTCCGAAGGCACCCGAGGTGAAGCTGCCCAAGGCTCCGGAGGTACAGCTAAAAGCCGAGCAGGCAGAGGGGATGGAATTTGGCTTCAAGATGCCCAAGATGACCATGCCCAAGCTAGGGAGGGCAGAGTCTCCATCGCGAGGCAAGCCAGGCGAGGCAGGCGCTGAGGTCTCTGGGAAGCGGGTGACACTTCCCTGTCTGCAGCCAGAGGTGGGTCCTGAGGCTCGTGTGGGCGTCCCCTCTCTCACACTGCCCTCTGTGGAGCTAGACCTGCCGAGGGCCCTCACCCTGGAAGGGCAGGTCCCAGCAGCCGAAGTGGGCAAGGTGGAGCGAGCAGAGGGCCCTGGGGTGGCCGCTGGGGTCGGGGAAGCGGCCTTCCGAATGCCCTCTGTTGAAATCGTCACTCCACAGCTGCCCGTAGTGGAAGTGGAGGAAGGGCGGCTCGAGGCAACAGAGATGAAAGTCAAGCCCTCCTCCAAGTTCTCCTTGCCCAAGTTTGGACTCTCGGGACCCAAAGTGGCCAAGGCAGAGGCTGAGGGGGCTGGGCGAGCCACCAAGCTGAAGGTGTCCAAGTTCGCCATCTCACTCCCCAAAGCCCGAGCGGGGACTGAGGCTGAGGCCAAAGGGGCAGGGGAGGCAGGCCTGCTGCCCGCCCTCGATCTGTCCATCCCGCAGCTCAGCCTGGATGCCCGTCTGCCCACAGGCAAGGTGGAGGTGGCGGGGGCTGATGTCAAGGTCAAGGGGCCGAGGTTTGCCCTGCCCAAGTTTGGGGTCAGGGGCCGGGACGCTGAGGCGGGAGAACTAGCACCAGGGGTGGCCGAGTTGGAGGGCAAGGGCTGGGGTTGGGATGGGAAGGTGAAGATGCCCAAGTTGAAGATGCCCTCCTTTGGGCTGGCTCGGGGGAAGGAAGCTGAAATCCAGGGTGGGCATGTCAGCCCGGGAGAAAAGCCCGAGTCCATGGCTGGGCAGCTTAAGATTCCGGAGGTGGAGCTGGTCCCCCTGGGGACCCAGGAGGAAGGGAGGGCCGAGGGGGCGGTGGCTGTCAGTGGGGTACGGCTATCAGGCCCGCAAGTGTCTGTGACCAGGCCGGCAGGCACTGAGGGCCAGGAGGGCGTGCTGAGGGTGCCCCTGGGCATCTCCCTGCCCCAGGTTGAGCTGCCCGGCTTCGGGGAAGCCGGCCTGGGCACCACCGCTGGGCCGCAGGTCAAGGGTGCAGCCCCATCAGCGGAGGGCGCGGCAGACTACAGGGTCCAGGTGCCTCAGGTGACCTTGTCTCTGCCCGGAGCCCAGGTGGCAGGCGGCGAGCTGTTGGTAGGGGAGGGCGTCTTCAAGATGCCTGCTGTGTCGGTGCCCCAGATTGAGCTGGACGTGGGGTTGGGCCGAGAGGCGCAGGTGGGTGAGGCAGCCACGGGCGAGGGGGGCGTGAGGCTCAAGATGCCCACGCTGGGGGCCAGAGCTGAGGCCGGGGAAGAGGGGCCTGGAGACCAGTCCCCGGGGGCTGAGCGCACCTTCCACCTCTCACTGCCCGAGCTGGAGCTCTCGCCACCCGCTGTGGGCGGCCACGCTGAGTACCAGGTGGCAGAGGGCGACGGGGAGGCCGGATACAAGCTCAAGGTGCGGCTGCCCCGGTTTGGCCTGGTTCGGGCCAAGGAGGGCGTCGAGGAGGGTGAGAAGACCAAGAGCCCCAAACTCAGGCTGCCGCGAGTGGGCTTCAGCCAGAGCGAGGCGGTCCCTGGGGAGAGCTCCCCCAGCCCTGAGGAGGAGGAGGAGGAGGGTGGCGGGGAAGGGGCCTCTGGGCGCCGAGGCCGAGTCCGGGTCCGCTTGCCCCGCGTGGGCCTGGCCGCCCCTTCCAAGGCCTCTCGCGGCCAGGAGGGCGAGGCAGCCCCCAAGTCTCCTGGTGGGGAGAAGTCACCCAAGTTCCGCTTCCCCCGGGTGTCCCTAAGCCCCAAGGCCCGGAGTGGGAGCGGGGACCAGGAAGAGGGTGGATTCCGGGTCCGGCTGCCCAGCGTGGGGTTTTCAGAGACGGGGGCTCCGGGCCCTGCCAGGATGGAGGGGGCTCAGGCTGCCGTCGTCTGAAGCCCCAGGGCAGAGGGAGAGTCCCCTCCCATCTTCCCATTCCCACCTCCTTCTTGTTTTGTGTGTGAGATAACTAGCACTAACCCCTCAGAGGCCCGGGACGCGGCTGACTGACCGGGGCCGGGCCAGGGAGGCCTCATGCCCGGCTCACTGGCAGGAGAGCCTGTATCTTCCCAAGCCATGTGAATAAAATAATCCCGAGGTAGCCTTGTGTTGGGTTTCCTGTGTGTGTGTGTGTGTGTGTGTGTGTGTGGTGGGGGAACAGGGGAGGGGGAGCGTGGAGAGGGTTCAGGGAAAGAGGTCCCCAAGGAGGGGGCTTACTTGAGCCTGGCCTGAGGAGAGCCTCTGTTGGGGGGGACACCAGGGCACCCCAGGTCTGAAGACAGTCAGGAAAGATTCTCAGTGGGCAGGTGGGAAGGGACCTGCCCTAGCCATTCAGAATTCCCCAGGGCCTCTGAGCCGGACCCCTGTGCTGAGGCCTCTCTGCCTGTTCTGGGGGAACCCCTCCCACCAGGACCTCCCTGGGGGCCCCTGAGAGAGCAGAACAATTGCTACCCATGTGCCCTCTGCTGGCCACCTTCTCATCGACAAGGGCACCTCCGCATCCCAGCGATCGCTTTCCTGTCTGGCTGGTTTGACGGCCCCATCCGGCCTGGCCCCACCCAGGAAGGCCCCTCCTGGTCCCCTCTCCAGGCTCCAGGCTCTAGTCCTCTTAGGACTAGGTCCCAGGGTCCTCAGCTCCCATCAGGGCTGGCTGGGCCTCGGCTCCCCGGGAACCATCCCCATGCAGGACCTAAGCCCCTACCAAGGGGCTCCAGACTCCCCCACATCTCTCTGCGGTGCCCCAGGCTGGGACAAGGAGACACTCTGTCGAGTCCCAAGTCTGCCCCCGATGCCCCCGCATCCGCCTGTCCGCTCTCCTCACATCCAACCGTGCCCTTCAGTGGTCACACACCCGTGACTTAATCCAGCATCTTCTCCGTTAAAGCTGACCTGCCCTGGGTCACCACCTGGTCACATGCTTTCTCTTCGTCCCCACGGGACATAGCACGAATGATTCATACCTATGGCGCACATTCTTTGCCAGCCCCCCTCCCCAACATTTGGGGCTTCCCTCCCACCACGGCTGAACCTGTCAGTGTCCATATGACCTCTCTGTGACCACGCTGAGGGCTTCCTCTGGCTCCCTTGTCCTGGCTTCTCAAGGTCCCTTCCACCTTCCTGAACACTCTTCTTTCTCTTCCCCACTCCTCTCTCCTCTCAAGCCCCTTGGGCCCTCAGGACTCTCCTGAGGCCCTCAGCCACCTCCACCCCCTCCCCAGGCCATGTCACCCTCCCTGTGGCCCAAATGGGAACCGAGTGTCCCCTGAATGCCCCCCCACCCCCCTGACATGGCAATGGTTCGGAGCTAGGGTCTAGAGCCAGGCTGCTTGGGGTCAAAGCCTGTCGCTGGCACCCAGCTAGGCGGCCTTAGGTATTTTTTTCAACTTCTTTGTGTCTTGATTTTCTCTTCCATAAAATGGAGCTATTAAAATGTATGTGTAAGGATCGGATAAGGCTTCTAAAACACTCCAGACGTGTCTAAATGTTTCAGTGTCCAAACTCCTAATCTGACACCAGCATCTTCTCCCCTAAAGTGTTCCTTATCCATGTCCCCGTCCCAGGGACCATCCCTGAGCCTGGGCCTTGTTCTGGTCGGTCCCTCCTCCCCACCCCCACTCCCATAAACTGTCAGTCCCACAGCCTGGCCTCCTGGCCTCCTGTCGCATACACCGGCCTCCTCCCCAGCACCCCCTGCTCCAGGTTCCGGGCCTCCACTCATCCCCTCTGATCCACTCTTATTTGCACAGTAGCTTTCTGACACTTAAATCTGACCCTGTACTCTGGCTCAGAGCCCTTCTGTGGCTCCCCAGTGCCCTCAGATAAGTGAGTCCAAACTCCTTAGCCTGGCATTCAAGACCTTTTACCAGCTGGCCCTGCTTGAGCCGTACCTCCATCCCCTATGCCAGCCACAGGCAGGGGCACGTGTTTGCTAACATGGGGACACACATACACACGCACACGCGCGCACACACGCACGCATCCCCCAAGCTCTTCACCTCTGTTTAGGAATGTCCCAGTCCCCCGTGCCAGAGGTCCAGGATTGGACTTCCTTCTTGATCGACCCTTCACCTGGCCAGCCCTTCCGGGGTTCCGCCACTGGGGTGGGGGAGGGGGCTCAACCGGCCACCCCACCCCCCATTCCAACCTGGGGCTCAGGTCTCCGACAACAGAACCAGAGCCACTCAGCAACGCTGGAACCCATTCGGGGGGGCCTGGGGCCCCTCGTCCCAAGCCAGGAGGGCTTTGGGGGAGGGGTGTGGCCCCTGGCAGACTGGCAGTGTGGCCCAGGGGGCTGGGGGGTGCCAGGGAGGTGGGGGTGAACCTCGAAGCGGGAGGCACGAGTGCGGTTCTCTTTCCCCCGCCGCGGGGGCCGCGGAGCCGGTGGCGGGCCGGAAGGCTTCGAAGGCAGAGCCTGTGGGGTGGGGGTGGTGGCAGGGCTGCGCCCAGGGGCAGGGGCAGCATGGCCACCATCCAGTCTGAGACCGACTGCTATGACATCATCGAGGTGCTAGGCAAGGGCACCTTCGGGGAGGTGGCCAAGGGCTGGCGGCGAAGCACGGGAGAGATGGTAGCCATCAAGATCCTCAAGAACGACGCCTACCGCAACCGCATCATCAAGAACGAGCTGAAGCTGCTGCGCTGCATGAGGGGCCTGGACCCCGAGGAGGCCCACGTCATCCGCTTCCTCGAGTTCTTCCACGACGCCCTCAAGTTCTACCTGGTCTTCGAGCTACTGGAGCAAAACCTGTTCGAATTCCAGAAGGAGAACAACTTCGCACCCCTCCCTGCCCGCCACATCCGCACGGTCACCCTGCAGGTGCTCAGAGCCCTGGCCAGGCTCAAGGAGCTGGCGATCATCCATGCCGATCTCAAGCCCGAGAACATCATGCTGGTGAACCAGACGCGCTGCCCCTTCAGGGTCAAGGTGAGCAGGGCAGCCCCGGCATGGCCGCATCCCTCGTTCTTGTCTTCTCCCAGCTCCCCCCAGCTCTAGACACTCTCCTGTCACTAAGGTCTCCCTTGTCCCCCCTCCCAGCCTTGAGTATCTCCCCTTCTCTGCCCATGTTGCCTCTCCCCACCTCCTGGCCCTAAAATCCTCCCCATCTCCCTGTCCCGATTCTGATGTCCTCTCTGTCCCAGACTTGAGAGACCTCCCCTTCCTACACCAATTCATAGTTCAGCTCATCTGGCCCGGTCCTGTCTACGTGGGGCTGACATTCTAGGGGGGGAAACAGAGTTGCCAAGATAAATGAGTCAAATGTGGTATGTGAGGGAGAAGGAACAAAGATAAAACGAGGAGGAGGAGGATGTCGGTGGGATGTTGATTGGGGGTGGTCTGAAATTGTAGACACGGCGGTCAGGGAGACCTCACTGAGATGACATTTGAGGAAGGTCCCAAAGGAAGGAGGTAGTCATGTAGACATCTGGGGAAAAGCATCTGGGGAGAAGGGACAGTTTGTGCAAAGGCCCTGAGGTAGGACTGATCTGAGCAGATGTGTTGAGAAGCGCCCAGGAGGCCAGGGTGAGGAGAGAGAGGAAATGGGATCAGGGAGGTGATGGGGCTGGGACACACAGGGCTTCGTGGGCCACAATGAGGACTGGTTTTATTGTGTAAGATGGGGCCACAGGAGGCTTCTGAGCAGAGAGGGGCCATGAGTTGGCTCGGTTGTTCAGAGTCTTGCTGGCTGCATGATGGCAACAGCTTGTGAGGGGCAGGAGCAGGAGGGCAGTGAGGCGTGGCTGTTCCCCGCCGGGTGGGAGGCCTGGGTGCAGGGATGGAGTCGGGGCAGTGGGGGGAAGGGACACGGTGGGTCCTATACAGGTACAGGATTTGCTGACTGATCTTACGTGAGGTGTAAGAGGGGACTTGATCGGAGAGGACAGCCTCATGGCCCGAGTGACTGGAAGGATGGAGGCACCATTCGTGGTCACAGAGTTTGTCCTTTAACAAACATTTCCTGGGCAGCTGCGTGGCTCAGATGGTTAAGCATTTCCTTTGGCTCAGATCATGATCTCCAGGTCCTGGGATGGAGCCTCATGTCGGGCTCCTGGCTCAGCGGGGAGTCTGCTTCTCCCTCTCCCTCTGCCCCTCCCCCTACTTGTGTTCTCTCTGTCTCTGTCTCCGTCTCTCAAATGAATACATAAAATCTTTAAACAAAAAACAAACACTGAAGACCTCCTCTGGACCTGACCCTGTGTTAGGCACACAGAAGCACCTCTTATGCATGCCACAAGCCCCCTGGGCTCCCCCATCCTGGCCAGCCCTAGCTCCTCTCTGCCTTGGACCCCCACCTGTGTCCCCCATTCCAGACCTGGCCCCTTCACCCTAGACCCCTGCCTCTGCCCCCCAGTCCCAGCCCTGGCCCCTCTGTCCACTTCTGAGTTTGTCACTGTCTGGTAAAGGGTCTGAACTAGGAGCCGGCAGGGCTGTGAAGGCAGGTCCAGGTCAGTCGTGGCCACCACGGTGTCCTCGGCATCTCTCGGCACAGTGCGGGGGCAGAGTCAATGCTAAATGAACGTCAGAGTCACAGGGAGAAAGGCAGGCAGGAAAAGGCAGATCATTTTGTCCTAGGAGATGGAAGGACAGAGCCCCAAGAAAGGAGAGACTCCCACTATAGCAGGAGGCAGACAGGACAGATCCACAACACCTGGGCTGTGACTGTGGAACAGTTGAATGAGTGGGTCCCGTGGACACCGAGTGCCCCAGAGCCCTCATGCTCTGAGATTCAGTCCTCAGTCGTCAGCACTCAGAGGGCAGGTTAATAACCCTCCCATCGTCCCACCTTCTGCGAATAGAACGTGAGGGATGGCTGAATGAAAAGCAGGGAAACTCAGAGGGGGAAATTGAGGCAGAGGTCCAGAGAGTCTTGGAGATTCAGAGTGAAAGTGGCACAGGGTGCCTCCCAGTGGCATCGGGAGAGAAAGACCGTCCCCCCCTCCCCCCCGCTAGTGCAGTGCGTGGTCTTCAAGCCCCGTCCTGTTCCGAGAGCCTGTGAGCAGTGTTAAGGGTGCCTGATGAAGACGGAAGAGGGTGGGGCTTCAGGAAGGTGTCTTCCCAGCAGGTGACACAGAGATAGAGACACAGAGAGATGAGAGACACCAAGAACAGGCAAGCAATGAAGGGGCAAAGAAAGAATGAGAACAATACAAAAAAGAGGCAGAAGGAAAGAGCATGGCAGAGACATAAGCCCATTCATTCATTCATTCACTCCTGATTGAGCCCCTAACTGTGTGGTGGGCACTGTTCTAGGCAGCTAGGGATGCAGCAGTGAGCGGACAAAAATCCCTCCCCTGATGAGACTTGTATCCTAGCTGGGTAGAGAGACAATGAACTTGACTGAAAGGTAAAACATATAGGATGTGAAATGGTTTTAAGAGTTCTGGAGAAAAGCAGGGAGTCAGGAAGGAGGATAGGAACTGTGGGGGAGGCTGTTTTCCATAGGATGGCCAGGGGAGGTCTCACTGAGGTGACTTTAGAGACTGGAAATGTGGGACCCGTGTGGACGCCTAGGGGAAGAGCATGCCAGGCAGAGGAACAGCCAGTGCAAAGGCCCTGCGCTGGGAATGCATCTGGCTTGTTCAAGGGGAGTGAGACACCTGTGTGAGAGGGAAAGCAGGAGGAGCTGAAGCCAGAGAAGTGATGGGTGGTGGGGTAGATTGCTTGAGCCTTGGGGGCCACCGTGAGCACGTTGGCTTTTATCACAGGCTGATAAAGCCACGGGGGGATTCTGAGCAGGGGAAGGATGAGATCAGACTCAGGTGTTTGCAGCACCCTTCGGGGGGTGCATATGGCCAGCAGACTGGGGCGTGGAGTGGGGGGGCAGGGAACCCAGAGAAGAGGCCCCCACATCGGCCTCAGTGAGAGATGATGGAGGAACGGGTGACGCGGGGGGAATGGGAGAGGAGCCAAGGCTGGGGTGCGGAGGCTGCAGAGTCTGGATCTGTTCAGAAGGTGGAGCTGACAAGATGTGCTGATGGACAAGATGTGGAGGGAAAGACAAAGAGAGGGATCCTAAAGGCATAAGTTCCAGCAGAACGAAATAGAGAGACAAACACACAAAACCAGAGACAAAGACGAGCGAAGACAGGGACATAAACAAGAGATAAAGACTCACAGGCACAGCGACACTCAGACGGCAGGGGCAGAAAGACACTGGTCAGAGCCACGGGGGAGACCTTCATCAGTGGTCCCCGGGCCCGCCCCGCCCCCTGNGATTGACTTCGGCTCAGCCAGCATTTTCAGCGAGGTGCGCTACGTCAAGGAGCCATATATCCAGTCGCGCTTCTACCGGGCCCCTGAGATCCTGCTGGGGCTGCCCTTCTGCGAGAAGGTGGACGTGTGGTCCCTGGGCTGCGTCATGGCCGAGCTGCACCTGGGTTGGCCCCTCTACCCGGGCAACAACGAGTATGACCAAGTGCGCTACATCTGTGAGACCCAGGGCTTGCCCAAGCCCCACCTGCTACATGCTGCCCGCAAGGCCCACCACTTCTTCAAGCGCAACCCGCACCCCGATGCCAGCAACCCCTGGCAGCTCAAGTCCTCAGCCGACTACCTGGCTGAGACAAAGGTAGGCGGAGGCCGGGGTGGGGGTTAGCAGGGCAGGCGGGGTGAGGGCTGGCAATGCGGGGGCTGCTACATCACGGAAAAATATCTAGGCTAGACCTCAGAGAGGACCGGAGATTTGAGGGTCAACTCAAATCACAGCAAGTCACAGCAAGACAGATGTGGGTGAGACCCAAGGTGGCACTGGAAGTATGTGGCGGCGCCTGAGTTTCATGGCGATGGGGGGCGGTCAGCAAGCTAGTGTAGCAAGCCGGTTTGACCACTGGGAGGCCTGGCGGGCTGGGCTTGGGGTGGGGCCTGCAGCAGCAAGAAGGATCTGGATTTGACTCCAAGGAGGGACTAGAAGTTGAGGCCCGTCCCTCTGTGAGCGGCTGGTAGGAGCTGGACCCATGGCTCTGGAGAGGACCGGAGGTCTGGGGGAGAAGTGAAACTTGGCTCAGTGAGACTCTGGGTGAGATGGCAGCAAGACCAAAGAACCCCATCTGGTAGGTTTCCTGCAGCAGCAGGAGGGCCCTGGGTCAGACTAGAGGGCTTCTGGCCGTAGGGAGTAGGCGTGGCCCTCCCCGCAGCAAGAGAGCTCCAAATCGGATCATGGGCAGAACTGGAAGTCTAGGTTTGGGTGTGTGGGCTTCACGGCCACAAGAGAGCCCTGGACCAGACTGGAGGGCAGACTGGAACCAGGGGGCGAGGAGGGCAGAATCATACGTGGGCCCCACCGCAGGAGCCGCTGAGGCCAGACTCCATGTCGACCCCATGCCCCCACCCCGTGTCCCACCAGGTGCGCCCCTTGGAGCGTCGCAAGTACATACTCAAGTCGCTGGACCAGATTGAGACAGTGAACGGCGGCGGGGCGGCCAGCCGGCTGACCTTCCCAGACCGCGAGGCGCTGGCGGAGCACGCTGACCTCAACAGCATGGTGGAGCTGATCAAGCGCATGCTGACGTGGGAGTCGCACGAACGCATCAGCCCCAGCGCCGCCCTGCGCCACCCCTTCGTGTCCATGCAGCAGCTGCGCAGCGCCCACGAGACCACCCGCTACTACCAGCTCTCGCTGCACGGCTGCCGCCTCTCGCTGCAGGTGGAGGGCAAGCTGCCCATGCCCGGCCTGGCTGCCTCGGAGGACGGGCCCCCCTACTACCGGCTGGCCGAGGAGGAGGAGGCCGTGGGCGTGGGTAGCGTGGTGGGCGGCGGGTCCTTCTTCTGTGACGAGAAGGCGCTGGGCATGCAGAGGGCCATCGACCAGCTGGACGACCTGAGTCTGCAGGAGGTGGGGCGCGGGTTGTGGGGCGAGACCCGAGGCGACGCGGTTCCCGACACGCTGGCCCCCCTCAAGGTGGCCACCGCCGGCCGCCGGGTGCCCGACTCGGGCCCCGAGCCCATCCTGGCCTTCTACGGCAGCCGCCTGGCAGGTCGCCACAAGGCCCGCAAGCCACCCGCGGGCTCCAAGTCTGACTCCAACTTCAGCAACCTCATCCGGCTGAGCCAGGCCTCCCCCGAGGATGAGGGACCATGCCGGGGCAGCGGCTGGGCAGAAGGAGAGCGCCGTGGGGCCTCGGCCAAGCCACCCAGCCTCCCGCAGCGGGATGGGGATGGACCAGGCAGCAAGGATATGACCATGGATGCTGATGTAAGCCCAGTGGGCCAGTAGGGTGTGGGTGGTTCTGGGATCAGGGCCTCCCCGAGCTCCAGGATGGCGGGGACAGGCTGCAGCTGGCTCAGGGTTTGACACATACTAGTCTGCTCTCAGGATGGGACAAGGCTCGGCAAACAACCAACCCACACTCAGGATGTGACTAGGATTTGATACGGCTCAGTGTACACTAACCTATACTCAGGATATAACACTCAGCACACACTAATCCACCCTTACAAGGTGGTAAGGCTCAGCACACACTGATCACTGCAGGATATGAGGCTCAGCACACACTGATCACTGTAGGATGAGGCTCAGCACACACTGGTCACTGCAGGATATGAGGCTCAGCACACACTGATCACTGCAGGATGAGGCTCAGCACACACTGATCACTGCAGGATGAGGCTCAGCACACACTGATCACTGCAGGATATGAGGCTCAGCACACAATAACCTTTATTCGGGATAGAAGGCTCAGCACATGCTAATCTACTCTTATGATGTGATGAGACTCAGCACACACTAATCCACCTTTAGGCTGCACTGAAACTCAGAAGACATTCACCCCCCTCTAGGAAGTAATAAAGGCCCAGCACTCAGAACAAGGCCTTAGCACATGCTCACCCACCCTCAGGAAGAAGTGACAAAGCCTCAGAGACCCTAAAAGTCCCTCAGAAGACATTAAGGTCTCTGCACACACTGTTTGAGCCCCCAAGATGTGATGAGGGCTTGAGACCTACAAAATCACCTTGGGAAGGGACAAGGGTTCAGTTGGGACTGGAGGGAGTCCAGGCGGGGCAGGCTGGTGGTACCCAAGGCTGGGGCTCCTTGGCTGATGGTCCTTTCTTCTCCCTAACAGAGGCCAGGCCCTGAGCTCTTCGACCCCAGCAGCTGCCCGGGGGAATGGCTGAGTGAGCCAGACTGGACCCTGGAAGGTGTCAGGGGGCCACGGGCTCAGGGGCTCCCAGCCCACCACGCTCACCCGCACGGTCCCCCCCGGGCCACCAGCTTTCTGCAGCACGTTGGTGGACACCACTGATGGTGATCCTACCCCCGCCCATCACTGGAGGCTGCGCTAGCTGGGCTGGCATCCCCTCCTGAGAAGCCATTTCCTGAACCTACAATTTATTCTTACACAAAGATAGTTATCCAGAAATCCCCCAATACCCTCGCCCATGGTGCATGCCAGCACATACCCCCCGAACACGGGAGAGCCTTGGGGTCTGGCCCGTGGCCCCCCCAGCCCCCCGGGGCCAAAGGGACACAGGAAGGGGGCTGCCCCTGTTGGCCCTGAGCATGCCCTCAGCCCTGCTGCCTCTGCCCATTTCAATAAAGAACTGTTCAGCAGCCCCGCCTGAGGCCTGGACTGGAGCAGGGTGGGGTTCAGGTTGGCCGCCCGGGGCCCTGCTCTCTGATGCTGCACCCCGTTGGCCCCCCGGCTCAGGCTGGAGGCTGGGCTGCCTTCACACTGTGAGGGATGGGCTGACCCATCCCCTGAATATGCTAAGCACTTGGCATGCAAGGATCGGTTCTCAGAACATTCCCGGTGTTCAGCAGGTGCCAATCCAAGCTTACCAGATGCCAAGGTCTCATCTGTTGACCTGCCCTTGCCACATGGATGGGCTTGGCATGCCCTCACCCCTGCCTGGGTCATGGCTAAGTGTAAATTCCCTTGGCGGGCATCAGTTCATGCTTGGTCCACCCTTCGGCGTTCGGACCTGCGAGGCCACCCTTGGGAGCCATCTGGGCACGTGCCGAGTGTATAGTGCTCGCTACCCTGTGCTGGCTCTGTGAGGCTCAGCTCACGCCAGGCCACGTGCTCACACGCTACACGCACAGCACATACTGGCTCGTGAGCACCACACACTCGGGACTCAGCACATGCCAGTCACTCGCTATGTGCTCAGCACATGCCAAACCCATGCTAAGGGCCAGCACATGCTGTGGGCTCGGGACCTGCCAAACCACGCTGGTAACATGCCAAGGGCTCTGCCAAGACTAGCTCTTTGAGAGCGGGGCACACCAGTGTACCCATGCGACACCCCACTTCACACCACTCAGTCCAGGTACAGGCTGTGCAGACAAGTGATTTACTTCTTATTATAACCTGGAGCCCTCTTTGCCCTGGAAAGGGGGGTGGGCCAGGGGGCCGGGCCCAGCATGCACCCCCATTTCTTTGGGGGCTGATCCCTCCCCCAGCTGGGCTGGGTCCCGGGGCCACAGCTTCAGGCCGGCAGGAGCGGAGACAGAGGTGGGAGAGCAGGGGAGAGCCCGCGGAGCCACGAGGGGGCACACAGAAGCGGGGGCAAGGGGACAGGGGCCAGGACCCAGGACATCTGGGTCCGCGGGGGCCTTGCAGGCCTCGGCCTGTCTGCTGGACCAGGGCCTCACAGCAGGCGACAGGCATTGCCCACGCTGTCGGCTGAGGTGTCAAGGTCATGGCTGTAAGGGGAGTCCCAGTCCCTCAGGAAAACGGCCTCCAGCTGGCTCCTCAGGCCACCCCGCCCATTCTGCGTCACCAGCAGCGAGGTGCCTGCCGTCTCCGTGAAGTAGCTGCCGGACCAGTTGGAGGTTCCTGTGGTGGGGGCGATGGGGGTGGGGGTGGGGTTTCAAAGAGTCACAGCCCAGAGCTGTGCTCGGCTTCCCCTCCTGACCCCCTAGTGGTGCTTGGGACACTCACCGATGTAGGTGGCCCGTTCGGTCACCATGTACTTATTGTGGTTGACACGGGCGTACGGGATTCGGGCCTGGCTCTCATCCGCGGGGACCACAAAGAGTTTCTGAGGGGGAGGGGAGAAGGGGGAGTGTTAGCTGCAGAGTGGGGGTGGGGAAGCCCCAGGCTCTGGGCTGGGGGTATCAGTAACACGGGCTGGAAGGGAAGCCCCAGTTGCCTCGTCATTCCTTCTCGTATGGCTCCTATCTGTCCCCCTTAGGTCTCACTGCAAATGTCCCCTTTTCCAGAAAATCCTCCTCAACCCTCACCCCGCCAGGCTGGGGCAGAGGCACCCCTATCCTGGCCACGATGCCGACTCGGGGTCTCCCCATCAGGCCACAGCCCTGTCGCTCGGGGTCAGCCCTGCCAGGTGACAGGGGAGCTCCACAAGGGCTGTGCCTTCAGTGTGGCCCGGCACTAGGGCTGGGGGGTGGGTCTGGGTGGGTGCTTACCACCTGGATATCGGAGTGGGTGTGGTTGTCACGCAGGGCGGCCAGGGAGAGCAGGAAGGCCCGCATAGACGGCTCAGAGTGTCCCCAGCAGCTGATCAGCAGGCGAACCTTGACGCCCCGCTCATAGGCGGCCCGCCGCAGCCCGTCGTCAATAGCGGGCCAGAACCTTGGTGACGGGGTGGAGGATTTGGAGGGCAACTTTACCTAAGGCCTTCCCCTGAGCATCAGGGAGCCTGCTCTAGGTTCTAGGCGCCCTTAAACCCCAAGACCGCCCTCTCCCTGGCTCCCAGTCCTGCCCCAACGCCTTCATCCTGTCGCCAGCCCATACTCCCCGGCCCGGCCCCCAACCCCGGGATTCTCAGCCTTTTCTCTGTCCCCACTTCCTCTGTCTCATGTATTTAGACCCCCCACTCTGTCTCCTCTGCCTCTCCCTGTGGCTTCCCATCATCTGTCCCTTTGCCTTGGTCCTGCCTGCCTTCTGGCCTCGTTGCTCCCTCTCCCGCTCACGGTGCGTCCCTGCCCCGAGCCCCGTCCGTGAGGCCGCCATACCTGCGCGGGTGAGAAAACTCCATGGTCGGTAGGTAGTTCATGACTGCGACGTAGATGAAACTCCGGGCACTGTCCACCACATTGAGCAGGGCCTTCAGATCCGGGGTGCGGCCACTGGGACACAGTGGTGGGGGTGCACTCTGGGGGTGAGGGGATAGTCAAGATATGTGCCTGCCAAGGGTGCCGTCACCGCGGACCCTGTGTACGGACAGTTTGTCTCAAGCTAGCTCCTGTGGGTCTCACTGAATCCTACAGCCTCCATGAAGGAGAGGGGTGACTGCCACATCCGTTTTATAGGCGAGGAAGCTGAGGCTCAGAGAGGGTGCGTGACTTGCCTAAGGTCACACAGCTGACAAACAGAGCCAGGACTTGCACCCAGGCTGTTTGGTTCCAGAACGTACGCTCTGACATAGGGATTCTGGACATAAGGGTGCTGGTCCAGCAGCAATGGCATCACCCGGAGCTTGTTAGATTTGCAAATTCTTGGGTTTCACTGCACACAGCCTACTGAACCAGGGTGCTGGGGTGGGGCTCAGGACTCTGGGTTTTAACCAGCCCTCCTCATGCTTCTGATGCATGTTCAGGTTTAAGGACCTGTCCTGTAATCACTTGCGTCCCCAACTTGCTCACAGCCCACCTGGATGGCATTCCTTATGTGCCATTCAACACCAGGCCCTTTCCCCACTTCCCTCCATCCTCGAGACAGATGAGCGAACTCAAGCTCCGAAGGGGAAGTGGCCATGGGGGAGCCCTTAGCTTTCTGTGCGAGACCACTGGAGCAAAGGATCCCAGTGAACCATGTGTCCCTGCGTCCATGCCTTTCTGGGGCCCTGCACAATGACGCTGGGCTTGGCCAGGTGACTGGCTCGGGGGGACGGAAGAGGACCCAGATTGGCCACCCCAAGCAGGGGCGAATATCAAGAGCTGCAAACAGCAGTGCCTAGCTTACAGCACTCAGTATCTGCCACAGGCAAGAGAACTTTCCACGGTGGCAGAAACGTTCTATGGCCGCACCGTTCAACACGGCAGCCGTTTGCTCCCTGGGTCCACCGAGCACCTGAAACGTGGGCCTGTGCAATTCAGGAACTGAACTTCGAGTGATGTTTAATTTTAACTGACTTAAGCGAAAAGAGCCAAGTGTAGTTATACTAGATGCTAGACAGCGAAGGGCTCTCCCAGGGGCTCAGCGTGCATAAACCCCAGCTGGACTTCCCCATTGGCCCTAAACATTGCAGAAATTATGATAGCCACCGTGAAGAGGACACTGAGGCCTGGGGAGGTTAGGACACAGCCCCGGCACCAGACCAATCAGAGTGAGTGGGAGTGAGGGGTCGGGACCCTCCTCCCCCTTCCCCTCATCACTGCGCTGGTCTGGACAGAGACGGTGAGTGACCTGGCCCCTCCTCCCAAAGACTCACTGCCAGGAAGGCCAGAGCAGGGGTTCCATTGAGACAGATCTCCATTGGTGTCTCCTGATTGTAGCGGGTGTCATAGGGCCGGGGCCAGGTGGCCGGGATGGAGCTACCCGCCTGGCCCAGGTACCAATAGGCCTCGAAGATCTTGGTCAGGTCCCGAGCTAGGCAGCTGCAGTTGTACATGACCACTCCCAGCTCCTTGACCTGCGGGAGGGCAGGGCTGAGCCTCAGGGTGGTGGCCCGGTGCCCATGAGTGGCATGAGCACCCACGGTCCTCCTCCCCCCTTCCTGTCCCTGGCCCCTCAACCGCCCCCTATCTATCTGCCCCTCAGTCCCTTGTCTCCCCACCCCCTGCCACCACCACTGGCACAGAAGCCCTGGGATGGGCGTGAACTTGACTCGAGGCTACAATCTCACCAAGTTTTGGTAAAAGTCATTAGGTTATTCCAAAAGGCCAGGTTTCCCGAACCTTCGTGTATGCTGTTGCTTCTACCCTCCACAGAACAAGCTCCTACTCATCCTTAGGGCTCAGCCAACAGCCTCCTCCTCCAGGAAGCCTCTCTGGACTGCCCCAACTGTGTCAGGCATTCCTCTGGGCTTTCACAGTCCCTTGGCTTTCCCTCATTTCTCTCTCTGGTGACATTGGACCAGGTAGACAGGCACTGGGGATGTCTCAGCCACAGCTCTGTCTTTAGCATTTCCCCACAAGAGCTGGTAAGATTAGGGGCTTAGGAAGTATCTGTTGAGTCCATACATGATCACTGCCTAAGCTGTACCTTCTTTCCTGTCTTGTGCTAATCCTAGTGGACCCTTCAGGTGTCCTATGAGTTGTCACCCCCTTTGAAAGACGTTCCCTGATACTCCGCCCTGGGTCCCCCATCCTGGCCCTGACCCTCTGGGCTGCCACTGCCTGGTGACCAGCCCGTCACCACACTGCACTGGCAGTTTCCAGGGGTCCATCGCTTACCACCATGTCCTCAGCATCACCCGGGACAGGCCTGGGCTTAGAGCAGGCACTCGAGGAACTGAGTAATGAAGGGCCAATCGGTGGACAGGGCCTTGAATGCCCTGCGGAGGGACTGGCAGCTGGCATCAGGGATCAGAGCAAACCCCAGGCTTCCATGAGTAGGGGAGGGCTGGATTTGGGGGGAGGCACCCCAAGGAGATGCAAGTCGCCGTTTTCCCACAGAAACAGCTGAGTCACCAGGGCACCGAAGCCCACAACCGCCAGGATGAGGACCAGCAGGACCCAACAGGCTTTCTGTGGGGGGGTGGGGAGGAGGTGGCGATGAGCTAGCCCGTGTCGGAGGGAGGAAGAAAGCCACTGCAGAGACTGGCCAGAGAAGACTCTGGGATTGAAGAGGGGCGCGGGTGGAGGCTGGGGACCCCGTGGGGCAGGGAGCCACCAGGGAGGGGGGCTGGGCAGGGCGCAGGCAGACCTGGGTCAGGGAGCGCCAGTCCATGTTGGCACTGCCGATGTAGAAGTGGGTCTGGTCCACCACCCAGAACTTGGTGTGCAGGACGCCATGGGTCAGCTTCTGCATATCCACCATGCGCACCTGGGCACCTGGGCCAAACAGCACATCAGGAGCCGGCGTGGGCAGCCCTGGGCCCTGCCCGCCCCCCC
>LNAC01000161.1:676559-724619 GCA_002007465.1 Ailurus styani
TCCCAGCTCACCACTTTGCAGCAGTGCCTGCAGGTCAGCCTGTGGCTGGGGCCCATTGGGCTTGCTCACGGTAATGCGGACCTTCACACCTTGAGGGGCCAGGGTCTGCAGCTGCCGGAGGACCTCCTCGCCCTGCGGAGAGGGGACAGACTCTGAGGGGCTGGGCCGGCCAGCTCTCCAACCCCAGGCAGCCCCCCTCCCCCCTCAAAATGCTGTTTTCCTGTCGGGTCTCAATTTGTGATCAGGAGTGAACAGGCTTTCCATTTGCCAGCACGCCGAGGGACGGCTTTACGGGCTATTAAAACCTTTCATCTCTTTTAATTACTGGGGCTCTGGGCCCTGCCGGGGCCTCCCAGCCACTCCTGTCCTGCTAGGGGCCTTCCCATGACCCCACCTTGGAAGCATCGATGCCCGGCACTTTGGGGGCCTCCAAGCACCTTGCAGGATGTTGGGGGGCATGGTGTAGGTTGGGGGGGCCGGGAAGGTATGGCTGAGGCTTGATGAGGCCAATAACGGCCATGGGTTCCCTGTTTCCTCCTGTCATCCGGGCCCCATTCTAAGCTCCTTCTCTGAACTCACCGATTTCTCACCACTCTCATGGATGGGGCAGGGCTGAGTATAATTCCCAAGGTGCAGGGGAGAAAACGGGGTACTGGAGAACTCAGGGGCGACGTGGGATTTGAACCCAGTCACCTCCTCCCTATGGCCGTGCTTTGTGCTTTGAGCCACTCTAGTGGAAGCCAGTAGGGAGTGGGTGTTCCTTATCATTTTTAACTTCTGTAATTTTTTTTTTCAGGCGGTGCTCAGGGAGCCCCACAATTTTACTAAATGTTAAGCCCACTTCTGACAAAAAGAGGGAGCAGGGGGAGGGAAAAAGAAGGGACAGATTCAATGCGTTGCAAGGAAGGGGTTAGTTTTCTGTTTTTTAAAAGCCTGCCTGCACACCCTAACGAGGATACAAAGCGAACGCTTTGACGGGGCTGACTGTGTCAGATGCTGCTCGGGCATCTGCATGGATGGGCCTGTTTTCTTCTCAGAAGGGCGACTGCTATGTGTTGGCCCCATTCTACAGATCAGGAAACTGAGGGCTGAGGGGGTGAGGCGACCTGCTCAAGGTCACACAGCTGGGCAGCGGCAGTCTGGCTTGAGGCTGGGCTGTTACTCACTCTGCTCCTTCCATTTCTTTGAGCGACAGGGTTTGGGGCAGCTTGTGGGGGAGTGACATCTGTCAGCCTAATCCCTTGTAAGCAATCCCACACCCTGACATTCAGAGGCTTCCAGATGACCATGACAAACGCCCCCGGTTCAGGGGCCATGTGAAGACAGTCGCTTCCAATCACCTGTGTCCCACTCGCTGTGAGATGTGCCCACCCATGTCCTGGGCTGCCGGGGAGCCCCCTTCACCCCCCAACTCCCCACTCCTCCTGCTGCCAGGCGGGGCCCAGGGTGCCAGGTACCTGCTGGGCAGAGGGCTCCTGAGTGTGGGTGTCATTGTTGGTGAGGGTCCAGTAGAAGGAGGCGATGTCCAGAGTGCTATGGGCCCCGGCGAGCAGGCCCAGCCAGGCCTGGCTGGTGGAGGGGTTGCCCGTGGAGGCATTGGGGAAGTCCAGACCTTCGGGAATGCTCTCCACCAGCACTGCTCTGGGGGGTGAAGGGGGGTGGTATCAGCCACGGGAGGCCAGGGACAACCAGCTGGACCGTGTGTCTGCCCACAGGGGATGGAAGACGATAGTACCTGTGTGTGCCCATGATCACCATTCTCTCTGCGTCTGTGGATCTGTCTAGACGTGCAGAGGAAGACTGTGTGTGTAGACATCTATGTGTGTGTGTATGTGTCTGTCCACAGATGTGATGGAAGATGCTGTGTGTGTCTGTGTGGGCCTGTCTCTTCACAGATCTGGACGGAAGCTGGTGCTGTGGCTGTCATGGGAACAGTGTTGGGGGAAGGGGTTGGGGATGGAGGGAAGCCCCCGTGACAGTGTGCTTGGGAGGCTATGTCATAGGGAGTGGGTGTCGCTCCACGCAGGCCCCGCTCGGTGTGTGAGTGTCCGCAGGTGAGGCTCCCCCGACCCTCCAAGACCCCCCTTCTCAACTTACTCGCAGGGATCATAGCAGGGGGCTGGGCGCTGGTTGGGCCCAAAGAGATGCAAGTCGCCGTATTCCCATAGAAACAGCTGAGTCATCAGGGCACCGAAGCCCACAACCGCCAGGATGAGGACCAGCAGGACCCAACGGGCTTTCTGGGGGGGGAGGGGGAGGAGGAGGAGGAGGTGATGAGCCAGCCCATGGCGGGCATGCTGCCCATGCTGGAGACAGGCTGAGGGTGGTGGCGAACCTCCTACCTTCTCTGCAGCCTTCCAAGCCTCGATCTCATTCATGGGCAGCTCACTGGCAGGTTCCTCTGCGGGCACCTTCAGCTGGAGGATGGGGATGGTAAAGGGGGCGAAAGGGCATCTTGGCAGGGTGTCTGCCCTCCACTGCACCCGGCCCCATCCCACTGGCCCCCAGAACCACCTACCTCCTGATACATCAGTTTAGGCTTCATCTTGCCAGGCAGCCAGGGGATACGCGGAGCCCAGGCAGGAAAGTGGGTGTGTCAGGGTCTCCAAACTGTGGGGAACAAAAGCTGGCACTGTGGGGGTGCTCTGGGCCTTAGGGGAACATCACCAAAAGCAGATGAATCTTGGGCTCATGGGATTCATTGGGTCTCCTTGTCCGCGATCACGGGGGCCACTGGCATGGGGCCCGCCACCCCAAAAGGAGGAAGCTGACCGCTGGTCAGCAGGGATTTCGAAATCCCTCAAGGTCTAACGTCTGGCTTTTTTTCTTCCCATCAGCCTATGCTGCCCACCCTGCCGCCCGGAGCGCCCACCCTGACCCCCTGAGCGCCCACGCTGCTCCTCATTAATGCTCATGCTGCTCCCCATCAGCGCCTTCCCTTCTCCGAGCTCTCAGCTAGACATTCCCCAAAAGACAACTGTGGATGGGGTCAGCGGAGCCCCAAATCTCTGCCTGGCTTGTCGCAACCCAGAGACCACCCAGGGAGCATTTTCCAGGTGGCTGCTCTGCCATCGCCCTCAGGTACCCACCAGATAGGTCGAGCTGGGAGCGCGGGACTATCGGGGCCTCACCACCAGTCCCCAGCCCATCTCCCTAGCCATCCTCCTCCACCTTACCCCGGAGGGGACGCGGCCTTACCCCGCAGGCGGCAGCTGCTACCTCCGCGGGGCCCCAGCTACTGCCCCAACAGGCTGAGCAGGGGCGGGAGGAAGGAGGGGGCGGGGCCAGACGGGGCTCCGCCCGCTGCAGCGGGGAGTCTGCGCAGTGCGCAGGCCGCTCCGGCTCACCGCAGGGAGAAGGGGGGCCGGGGTCCCCCAGATACGGTCCCGCCAACCGGGCCGGGGTGGGTAGAGTTAGTGGCTGGGGGATGGGCTTTCATTCCGCCCCTCGCAGAGCCCCAGGGTGGGGCAGGGAAGTCGCGGGTAAAGAGAAAAAGGAACCCCACGTCTTTCTTGTCTACAAACCTTGTGAATTTTTGTGCCATGGGCATGTATTACCTAGTCGAAAATAAATAAATTGTTAAAAAACGTATAAAATAAATGTCAACTATACTAAAAAAATTTTTTTAAAAACCTTATAAAATAAAATGTGGAGAGATCAGGGTTGAATGATCCGATTTCTAGATGTAGCGAATAAAATCAACAGGAGACACAACCCACGCTACGGGGTCGGAGGAAATAGCGAGGCGGCGGAAGGAGACGGTGGGTTTTCTTCTGGAGGCTGTTTGGGTAACAGTATTTGATTTCTTTTAAAAAGCCAACTGATATTTTGATAGGGATTTTAAAAATTTGGTTCCTGAAGTCCAGGCTCTGGCTGGAAGGATAAACGAGATTTGCCATTTCCCATCTCCTATCTCCCAAGAAGGATTTAAGACCACCGCTGGAGAAATGAATGGAAGAACCCTTCCCGGCCCACCTCTCCCACGGAAAAAGGGGGGCACGCTCTCCCCTCCATCACGCAGGAAGTCAACAGATAAATGCAGAAAAGGCTTATCACTGAGAGAGGCAACAGCGTCAGAAGCGGTTGCCTCGAGACTGGGATCTGGGGTGGGTGAGGACTGCTTTTTATTGCACGCCTATTTTCTTTTTTAAAATTGTGCGATATAAGCGACTTACAGAAAAGTAGAGGAATAAAACCACCTCTGCAGGTTAAGGAATAATTATAAAGCCAACACAGGTGTTGCCGCGTCCCACGGGCATGCGCAGGCATTACTGTGATTTTAAAAAAGAAGAGAGAAAAAAAAAAAATTCCACAGGGGAGCTAGGTTCTCCCCTCCCCGGAAGATCCAGCCTAGATCTGAAAGGGTAATTTGGAAACCCCTTCCCCCACAAGGTCTGATCCCAGACTGGCAACGGCAGGGCAGAGCTGGATCGCCTCCTCTTATCGGAGAGGGACAAATGGGGATGGGCCAAATGGATCCAGCAAGAAATGGCAACAGATCAAGGTTATTGGGAACTCCAGAGGTCATCAGGAGGAGCAGAGGATAACAGTCTTAGAGGTGGCTGACCGCAGGGTTGTCAGGTGGGGGAGGGGAGGCGTGGGGCAGGAAACATTTGTCTTTTATTTACCTGCCAAGGCCTTGGTGAGAAGTTTTATTTAAGAATACAGCGTTTGGGGGGGGGGGCGCCTGGCTGGCTCAGTCGGTAGAGCATGCGACTCTTGGTCTCCGGGGTCGTGGGTCTGAGCCCCATGTTGGTGGTAGAGAGTACTTAAAAACAAAAATCTGGGGTTGGAACAGCCGGTGATGTTAAATTAGGGAAGATAAAAAGAGCAAAACCAAAACCGGGGGAGAGGTAGGGCATGGAGATGCGAGGCCAAGAGCTGGGATGCCCACGAATACACCAAAAATAGAAAGAAGGTAGACAAAGTTCAAATTGTTAGCGACCTTTTGGCTTCCAACTTGTACAGCGATTACAGGTCTAGTTACAATGCGTTTAATTTTAACTTCTGTTACATTTTTATCAAAATACCTCTAAGGTGTTTAAAAAGAAAACTAGTGCTGAAGAAGTGATTTAGACTGGATTAGATTGGAAGGCTGTTAATACCTGGATTCCTGCGCCAGATGCCTGATTTGAATATGAGCCTCAGCCCTTATGTACTGTTTGACCTTGAGAAATGACAACAGATCTGTGCCTTAGTTTTTCCGTCTGTGAGATGGGCATGGTGACAATAGTACCTACTTTTCATAAGGCTGTTCATTAATTTTACACATACTTAGTATCTGTGTACCAGGTATTTTTTAGGCACTGGAAATAACGCTGTGAACAAAACAGACACCAGGGAAGACAGACAAAAAATGAGATGGTAAGTAAATTATATGTTAGAAGGTAATAAATGCCATAGAGAAGTGGGGCAGGGGGAGAGGTGGGGTTGGGTTTGTTTGTAATTTTATTTTATTTTTTTTAAGATTTTATTTATTTATTTGACAGGGAGAAACAGCCAGAGAGGGAACACAAACAGGCAGTGGGAGAGGGAGAAGCAGGCTTCCCGCTGAGCAGGGAACTGGATGTGGGGCTTGATCCCAGAGTCCTGGGATCATGACCTGAGCCGACAGTTAACCAACTGAGCCACCCAGGCACCCCTGCAATTTTATTTATTTTTTTTAAGATTTTACTTACTTGACACAGGGAGAGAGATTACAAGTAGGCAGAGAGGCAGGCAGAAAGAGAGGAGAGAGGAGGAAGCAGGCTCCCTACTGAGCAGAGAACCCGATGTGGGCTTCAATCCCAGGACCCTGGGATCGTGATCTGAGCCGAACGCAGAGGCTTTAACCCACTGAGTCACCCAGGCGCCCACCCCTGCAATTTTAAATAAGGAGGTTGAGGGGTGCCTTGGTGGCTCAGTTGGTTAAGCGTCTGCCTTTGGCTCAGGTCATGATTCTGGGATCCTGGGACCAAGCCTCATGTACGGTTCCCTACTCAGTGGGGAGTCTGCTTTTTTCTCTCTGCCTCTGCCTCTCCGTCCTCCCTTGTGCTCTCGCTTGCTTTCCCACTCAAATGAATACATTTAAAAAATCTTTAATAAAAAAAAATTAAGGAAGTCTGGGAGAGCCTCACTGAGAAGGGGATACCTGAGACAAAAAAACTTCGGGGGAGGGAGGGAGGGAGCTACATGGACTTCCTAGGGAGCGCTTCAAGCAGAGGGAACAGCCAGTGCAAAAGCCCTGAGGCTGGAATGTGCCTGATGTGGGTAGGAAGAGCAAGGCGGCCAGTGTGTCTGTAGTGGGGTGGGCAGTGGGGGAAAAAGAGAGATGAGTCAGAGAGGTGATAGCACCGGATTGTGCAGGGCTGCCTGGACTGTGGTGAGGAAGATATGTTCCGAGCAGAGGGGAGACATGATCTGCCCTGGGTGTTGTAGTTGCTTGAGTGGTGGCCTCAAAAAAGATATGTCCAACATGGCCATAATCTCCGGAACTCGTGAACGTGATCTTAACTGGAAAAAGGGTCTTTGCAGATGTAATTATATTAAGGATTTTGAGATGATATCATCCTGGATTATCTGGGTGGGCCTGAAATCCAATGACAAGTGTCTCTAAGAGACAGAAGAGAAGATACAGAGAAGACCACATGACCAGGGAGGCAGAGCCACCAGAATCTGGGAGAGGCAGGAATCCACCCCCCAGCCTCGGGAAGGGGTGTGGCTCTGCCAACACCTTGATTCTGGACATCTGGCCTCCAGAACAGTGAGAATAAATTTCAGTTGTCTTAATCCATCCTGTTTGTTACAGCAGCCACAGGGAACTAATACAGGTTGCATGGGTGTGTGTGTGTGTGTGTGTGTGTGTGTGTGTGTGTGTGTGTGTGTTGAACACATAAAATTTGAGAAGTAACTCCTTTGAACTAAAGGAATTAATATCTATTAAGTATATAGAATGGACACGCAAGAGGTTCTCAATAAATGTGATTATGTCAAGGGTCCTGACAGCCAAAAAAAGAAAAAGAAAAAAGAAAAAGAGGCACCCTTTCCCTCTTTCCCCCACCACCCCCAAGCCAAGATGCTTGCTTTCCATTGTAGGACTTTAGTTACTTTTTTTTTTTTTTAAATGCACATAGTACTTCTTTGGAAATGAAATGATGAGGCTCAGGCTCTTAGCTGGTGCCCCTTTCTCCATATCACAGTCTCCAGAAAAAGACTATGGCCTCAGTTGGAGAAGCATCCAGCATCCCTGTCCCCTGGTCCCTGGGGAGCTCAGGGCAAGGCGAAATTGCAGTTGGGCAGCCGAACTGACAGAGCCAGGCTGACAGGTGCGGGCACCTCCCTCAGCTCAGCTCCTGCGTTCCTAGGAACATAGAACCTCCGTCGGCTGCAGGGCAATGCCCAGGCTGGTCTCTACGCTCTGCGTCTTTGGTGGTGGGAGGCATCTCTGCCAGTAAGTGTGCCCCTCCCAGCCCAGAGGATATGCCCGGCCCCTTGGCTTATGCGCTGCTTGTTCTTGGGGTGTGACACCACAGCCCACAGAAAAGGAGGAAGCAAAACGCACTGGGTTTCTAAGACACGTTCTGGTCACATTTTCCTGAACAGCCCCCGGCCTTGGCTGGGGGTGGGAGATTTGATTCCTCCTTCCCAGCAGTGCTTTAGATCATAGAACCCAGGGTTCAAATCCCACCTGGCACTCTTACTGAGTGACCACAGGCGTGGGGCTTTATTTCTCTGAGCCCTGCTGGCCCATCTATAGAATGGGGATCGGGCGCCTGGGGGGCTCAGTTGGTTAAGCAACTGCCTTTGGCTCAGGTCATGATCCCGGAGTCCCGGGATCGAGTTCCGCATTGGGCTCCCAGCTCCATGGGGAGTCCACTGCTCCCTCTGACCTCTCCCCTCTCATGCTCTCACTCTCAAATAAATAAATAAAATCTTTAAAAAATATATAGAATGGGGATCATGTCCTACTCATCTGGGGGGCAGAGGCTGGGGAATCTCTGAATGGTTTAAGGGGGTGGGTCTCGGAGTCCCACCAGCCTGGGTTCAGATCTCAGCCGTGTGCTCCCTTCTCTGAACTTTACTTTCATCCTCAGGCCAATGGGGAAATGAACACATTAACCTCATATATGCTGGGAAGAGTTAATGAAGCCATCCACGGCAGATAGGCAGACTAGCAAACCCTCAAAACAAGTTTGCTGGTGAGATCTGTGTGTCCCTTAGTACCCTGTACATACTTTTATCACAGATAGGCTTATATGTCCCTTAAAAAGCTAAGTCTGTGTTTGGTTTATTTCTCTACTCCCTGGTGCCCAGCACATCATAACCACTCCATAAATGTTTGTTGAAAACAGAAGAAATGGAGCGGGAGACTGGAAACCTTGGAGAAAAGACTTTCATAGAGTCTCTCTAGACCTAGTGACATTTGTTTTACACACAATGATTCCCGGCATGTGCTCTAAGCCCAGAGCAGATGGGGAGGTGCCGATTATGACCTTTCAGCCTGAGAGTAAAGTTCAAGGTCAATTTAAGGTTGATTCAAGCCATCCAAGAGAGCTGCTGAAGCACCAGACTACACCACAGGAAACATTTACAAACCTATGGATTTTCCATATGGTTCAAAACAGAAATGTGTTTAAAAGGAGCCGATTTTCACCTGATTGTGCAGACCCTTTTGGACTAAACAATCAGTTGTCTGAGCTCAAGTCTACAGAAAACAGAACAGAGCACTGGTTTTGTAAACTTTGTTTGTTTTGTTTTTAGCAGTAGAACCTTTATTTCAAAGGACCCCTAGAAGGTGCCCTTCATAGGAAGAGAAGATGCTTGGTCTGAAAAACAATAGGTAAAAAAACAAAAAAACAAACCAACAAAACAACAACAAAAGAAACCACATCATGATTGGCGAATATTTCTGAGTTGGAACTCAAAAATCTAAGGTATTTCATCCCTGCTCAAAACCCCTCTGTGACTCCGCACTGCCCTCAGGACAAAGGGCAAACTCCTTACCATGTCCTCTAGGGCCCAAAGCTGTCTCCAGCTCTCACCTCTTCCCTGAACTTCAGTCTTGGAAGTCCCATGGCCTTCTAGATGCTTCTCCCCAGGGGTTCCCAAGCCCCTCACATCTACCATGTCCCCAACTGTCCTTAAAATCTCTCCCAGATCTGTTCCTCTCCTTGGTCCCCACTTCAAGGACAGCTGTCTTATCCACCCCACAGGTCTTGGTCTGTGTGCTACCTCTTCCAGAAAGCCCTCCCTGATTGTCCCGAGGCCCTGGGCCTCATCCTGGACCCTCCACAACTTGTCCACTTGACCTCCTCAGGGTCTCTCCCACACACCCCCTTTTCTCTCCCTTCCCTGGCCTCGACCTGCCCTCTCCCACCTGGGTCCCCACTTCTGCCACCTCCCTTGGCTCCCAACCCCCACCCAAGTCTCAGCTCCTCACTGTGGTTCCCAGAGCTCTGACTGATCTCCCCTTAATAACCTCTTCGGCTTACTGTCTTACCAACCTTTAGATCCCAGCTATATTTAATAGCTTTCGGTTCCTTGAACTGAAACCACACTTTTACCACCAAATACTCCCACAGCTGCTGGTCCTGCCCAGCACACCTTTCTCTTCTCTTCGTGTCACTCATTCCTATCAGCTCCTGTGCCCCCTGCCCCAGGAAGCCCTTCCTGACTCCTGGGCTGGTCCAAAATCCCCACTTCGGGTTCCAACAGTCCCTGAGCTTCTCCATCCCAGCCCTGACCCTTCTGCCTATGCCTCCCCAGTCCCACCCCCCCGAGCTGGCACTGCCTGGTGATGAGTCTGCTTGTCCCACTGGACTGTGAAACCCATGAGGGCACCAGCGTAGGGCTGTCTCGGTCACCACTACGTGCCGAGTACCACCCAGCACGGGGAGAGCACACGGCAGGTGCTCGAGTCATTCATCTGTTCATTCAACTAGTATTTGTTCAGTGACTACTGGCTGGTAAAGCCTGTGTAGACATTGGGAATACAGCACAAAACAGAAGAAAAAAAAAATCCTGGTAAAGATGACATTCTTTGGGGGGAGACAATAGATAGAGGAGGGAAACACATGGTATGCGCCTTGGGAAAAAAATAAAGCCGGCAGAGCAGTGTCACAATGGAAAATGGTTGATTTCTCAGCTCAAAAGATAACACCACGCCACCGCACATCTGGGGGGCAAAGCACCGTTAGCCCCGTTTTCCAGATGAGGCAGTAGGGCTCGGGGGACTCTGCTCAGGCTGCACGGCGTCAGTCGGTCGGTACAGAATTCGAACCCAGAGCTCAGTTCTGTTCTGGGACACTATGATGTCGAACCAGACCATGAACATAAAATAAGGCAGAATGTCTTTTCCTTGCCCTGCTCCCTCCCCAGAAGAGGGCAGAGCTGCTTGTTTACTGAGCCAAGCGCTGCTGGAAGCACTTTCTGTATTTAATTTCTCACACAGGTCCTTTTCTTAGCCCCGTGTAATAGATAAGGAAACTAAAGACCCAGAAAGGTCAAGTCATGGGCAAAAAAGGACACAGTCAGGAAGTGGTGGAGCCAGGATTTGATCCTGAGCCGCCTTGGGGTTCCGGGTGTAGACAGCTGCCTCTCCTGTTGCTTATCATCTGTAGATTTGGGGCTGCCTGCCACCCCCACCACACCCCCAATAGGCCCCTGAACCCAGAAGCGGCACTGGCTTCTCAAAGACTCTCCCAACATCTCCTCCTCCTCTCCCTCCCAGTCTTTGAGAGACGTTGGAAGCTCTCTCCAAATATAAAGGATATATAATCTCAGCTTTCAGAAGACAACTCTGGCTCTCCTTCCAACCAGGCTGCTCTGGCCAATCCATCCTTGGTAGAAGTTCTGGAGCTGGGCTGCTGTTTCGTATCACATCAGATTAAGTCTCCTCCTTCAAATCCTCCTGTGGCTCCTGCCTCACTCAGGGTAGAGCCAAAGTCTTCTCCGTGGCCCATGAGTTCAGACGATCTGCCCCCTCCCTCCTCTGACCTCACCCCTACCCCTCTCCCCCCTCATTGGCTTCCTTGCTATTCCTGAAATATTCAGTTCATGCCCCGACCTCAGGGTCCTTGCATTTGCTGTTCTCTCTGCCTAGAATGCTCTTCCCCATACAGTCACATCACTCTCTCCCCTCCTTCAAGTCTTTGTTCAAATGTACCACCATCTCAGAAAACCTTCCCTGACCACCTTATTTAAAACTGTAACCTTTACCATGTATTCCCATCCTTCTTCTGACACATTATAGAATCTACTTACCTGTTCGCTTGTTGTCTCTTAGCCCTGATAGAATGTAAACTCCATGAAGCAGGGACTTCTTTCTGTTTGGTTCACTGCTGTATCCCCCATGCCTAGCACAGTGTTGGGCATGTAGAACACGCCTAGTAAATATTTCTTGAATGAATAACTTGTGTTTTTATTCCCATATTGCAGATACAGCAACTGAGGCACAGGGACATGGAGCCAGCTTTTGAGGCTTTTGAGGCCATGCAACTATTTAAGTACTACGTCCTAGAACCAAGACTGGAACCAGGCTTCCAGCTCCCAGGCACACATTGCTAACCACTGTCCCACACTGCCTCTCTAAGGCAAGCTGAGTGAATAAGATACTTACCTCTCTACCCAAGCATTCAGGGTTGCTGAGGTTTGACTGAGGTGTGCTGGGGCCTGCCTCATCTCTCTCTCCCCCCGATTCTAGAAGTAAAGGGAATCCTGGTCTATGCTGGCTAGTGCCCCCTACTGCCCACTACTCCTGGGACTCTCATTATAGCATCAGCTCAGTGCTCTCATTTTGGGGGTGGGGGGACCTCTCAATCCATCAAGGTAGAGAAAGGGATTAAGTATTTACCCGAGCAAGGTTTGTGATGGCCGATGGGCCACCCCGTCAGGTGGCGTGACGTGGCAGAGATGAGAACATGGAGACTATGACGTGGGATGGTGCGGGGTGGTTGCCGTGGCATAGGGTTTCATGATACAGGGAACATACGGACGCCAAGGGAATGAAGAGGGCAGCTGAGGGGAAGTGGGGGGTGGGGAGTGACAATGAAGAGGTGATGAAGGTGAACTGGGAGAGGGTGACATGGTTAATAACATGATTAGCCCAAATCGCCACGTCAAGCTGCACACATCACAAGAATAAACTTGCAGAATCCTCACAATCATCCTGGACGTGGGTGTCCTTGTGTGCGTTTTACAGCTGAGGAAGCTGAGATTGCAAAGGTGCAATCAGGTCGTCAAGGTTACCCAGAGGTTTCATGGTAGAGCTGGGCGTCTGGCACACCCCAGGAAACGGACTCTAGCAGCCCATATGGTGGTGAGGATGTGAGAGGTGACACGGGAAAATGACGGAGACATGGAGGGAAGAAAAACAACTGGAGGGCAGAGGGGCTCCTTATGGGGAAAACTAGGAGCATAAGGCATGGACAGTGACTGACGGGATCAAAGATGAGACGGGAGGAACGGAGACATAAAAGGTGAAAATGACATAAGGGAAGAGTGACCGCGATTTAAGGATTTGGTGACAGGAGGCGTGTGCGGGTGAACGAGGGTATGATGACGATTTATGAAAAGTGAGGACTTCATAAAGGAAAAATAGCAACAAAAGAGGGGCGCAGGCGACATAAGGCGATGGCGGCGTAAAGGGGGAAAGGCTGCAACGTAGGGTGGCAATGGGGGCTTAGAACGAAGCGAATCGAGGGCGCTGACAGCGACATAAGTAGGGTGATGGCAACAGAAGTGGGGTGATGACCATTCAACCGGGATGCGACACAAGGGGAGGGATGGCTACATAAAGGGACACTGGATGGCATAAGGGGAGAAATGCATTACAGAGGGAAGGACAACACGAAAAGGGTAGAAGAGGCGCCGCGCCCCCAGATCGCACAGTACCTGCACTCCACGTCTCCCACTCCCGGACCCAGCCCAACACGCACCTTCCAGGCTGGAGCCCCGCCCGGCCGCCCCCGCCGCGCGCAGGCGCACTCCGGCAGGACTGCGGGTCGGCGGGGGCTAGGCATGTGCCTTTCTCATTGGCCGCGCTCCTCGCTAGCGCGGGGCGGAGGGAAGCGCCTTGGAAACAGAGGGAGGTCACGTGACGGTTGCGGCCGCGCTCTCGCTGGTGGCGGTCCTGCGGGTAGAGCGGCCGCGGGCTGGTCGGTCCGGCTTCCGGTGGCGAAGGCGGTACTTCCGGGGAGGGCTGCCGGGCCGAGGGAGGAGGGTCTGACAGTTGGCACCGCCGGCAGGGAGGGCGGGCGGCGTGTGTGGGCGCGGGCTCCGAGGGTCAGGTGAGGCGCGGGCCACGGGGTGGTGGGACCGGGCAGGATGCGGAGGGGATGGATGGCGTCCTGGTTCTGGAATCAGTCTCGGCGTCGCTGTGCGGCCCGGACAAGCGACTTCTTTCTCTGAACCTCAGTTTCCTCCTCTGTAGAATGGGGGCCAGAATCTGATTGTCGCATCCTTCTTTGGCTTAGAGTGAGCGGTCTGCTGGTGCATGTCGGAGACCCTAGTCCAGCGCCTAAAACACTGCACACTTCGTTGCCATACTATTATTGTTAATACTGTAGCGATGATAATGTTTGCGCTTGGCGTGGAAGATCTGGGTGTGGGAGCGTGCAATTGGAGGCCCGCCGATTTCGGTTCCAGTCCCAGCCCAGCTTTGTGGCAGTGGGCCTGTGCCTGAACCTCTCTGGACCTCATTTTCCTTGTCTATGCAAAGAGGGTTAATACTCCCGTATCATAGGGTCGTGGTGAGGATGCTGATGAAATGTGCGTGTAAATCCCTTAGCACAGGGCTTTGCACTGTATGCTCAACGTACTGGGATTATGTTAATAATTATTCTGAGAGTTATTGGTGTAGCTGGGACTTGCAGGGAAGTAGAGGGTAGGAGGAAGCTCAGAGACAGCAATAGGAAAAACTCCGAATCTGGAATGGGGCAAATCGACATCCTCCCACTTCCTATTTGGCTAATTTTGCTCTATTTCATAGATTTAGATCTTTCTTTTTCTTTAAAACCACTGATGCGTTTTCCTCCAGTCAGTTAATTTGAGAAGGAAATTTCGTAGTGGCGTACTAATGGAAAACTAGCATTGCTGGCTGAAAAAAGAAGGAAAACGTAACCTGAAGTACGACAGAAGCAGAATAGTCTATTTAAATCGTAGACAGAAGCTGAAAGAGAATTGAAAAGGGACTATCGCGGTCCCACAGACCCTGTCAAGTTATACTTGTTCTTCGCTCACCTTTTTTTTTTTTAAAGATTTTATTTATTTATTTCACAGAGGGAGAGAGATCACAGGAGGCAGAGAGGCAGGCAGAGAGAGGAGGGGGGAAGCAGGCTCCCTGCCAAGCAGGAAGCCCGATGCGGGCCTCGATCCCAGGACCCTGAGATCATGACCTGAGCCGAAAGCAGAGGCTTTAACCCACTGAGCCACCCAGGCGCCCTCTTCGATCACCTTTTGCATGTGGCTGACATTCGGTCAGTGACTGTACTCCCCTTTCTCTAGCTCACTGACGTTTGATCTGTTTAATGCATTTGTACATAGCACTTATCACCTGCCCAGCATTGTTTTAAGGACTTGGTGTTTATGAACTCACTTCATCCTTCTAACCATTTTAAGAATAGATACTCCTATCATTCTTGTCTTATAGTTGAGGGAAGTGAGATCCAGAAAGGTTAAGGTTAACCCCTGACCCCCAGGGGGGTGGTTTCGGAAGTGGTAAAGATGGGACATAGATCCAAGCCTTTCAGGGGCTTAGCAAGGGAGTCTGATACGTGGTAATTACTTGAGTTTTAGAAACTGTCATTTGCTATTATTATTAATGTTCCAATTTTCACTGTTCAGAAGGTCAGCGTTGGAGATGGGCTTTTAATGGAGGAGAGAGGCAATTGAGTCCAGCAGGGGGACTTCTGCCACTACAGGGAGAGAGGATTCCAGTTCTCAAAGGCTTCTGGTAAGCATTCACCGACACCTCGAGAAGACTGACCACAGTGCCTGGCTTGTATTAGTCCCTCAGCCAGCATTAGTCATAGACATTGGACTGACTTGGGTTCAAGTCCTGGCCCTACAGTTCTTGCTGTGTGACCTTGGACCTGCCACTCTCATTTGTAACACAGGGATCATTTTTAACTTTTTTCCCTGGTTGTGAGGGTGGTTATGAGGAGACACTGAGCTGTGTATACTCAGTGCCTGGTATGTAAGCTTTCAACAGGAATTACTGAATGGGCAGTGGAATCAGGGAGAACTTGTTTTCAAATCCCAGTGAAGTCACTTGTCACTTGACAAATGCCCTCGATGAGTTGTTTTTTTTTTCATTGATTACAATGGGGCTAATAATCGTCCTCTCTCAGGAGGTTGTGAGGTGTGAGCAGGAGGCCTGGCTCCGGTCCTGGTGCATAATCAGTGCTTTGGTGTGTGACATGTTGTCTTTCTGTCTGACATACTGAAGCCTCGCCGTGCCCTGCTCTTTGAGAGTTGCTGGTGGTGTTGTCTTTGTCCAAGGGCAAAATCCAGAAGGCAGAGTAGATCTTAGAAGTCCAGTTACGGAGGCAGAGCGACGCCTGTGGTCTTGTTCATCAAGAAGAGATTCAACAGCAGCCAGGTCAGCATGAACCCCAGTTGGAAACAGAGGGGAGAGTCTCATGTCTGGGGACTTTGGGAAAGCTTTATGAGGCAGGTGACAGCCAAACAGAGTGAAGGAGAGCTTGCCAGGAGGACAGGATAAGAAAGCATTCCAGGCACAGGTGAGCTTCTATGGGAAAACCGGGAGGCAGGCAAAGCCCCTGGGTGTTGGAGGAAAGGCTAAGATGGGAGACCTGGGAGGTAAGACTAGCCAACGCTTCCAGACTCTTAGGGGGCATGGGCCCTGCCTCAGGTGCTCTGAGCATAGAAGCTCCTCTGGTGTTCCAGCCATCCTCCGAGGGAAGTAACATCTGTACCGGCCCGATTTCCAGATGGGGACACCAGGACTGACTGGTGAAGTAGCTTGCAGAGACCACGCAGCTAGGAAGTGGTAGAGCCAGATTGGAACCCCGCTGTCTGGTGCCAGAGTTCTTATTGTCATACCATCTCTGTTGTACCATCAGAATGGATGCAGGGAGGGGCAGATTGTATGTATGATGATGAGCAGAAAAGGTCTTCTGCACCCTGTGGGGCAAGCAGAGGAAGGGTGAGGGAGAAGGATCAGAATCAGGGGCCCGGTGGTTGGGGGTGGTGGTGTGCCTGGGTGGCTCTGTTGGTTAAGCATCTGCCTTCGACTCAGATCATGATCACAGGGTCCTGAGGCTCCTTGCTCGGGCGGGGGGTGGGGGTAGTCTGCTTGGCCCTCTGGCCCTCCCCCCACTCTTGTGCTCTCTCTTTCTCAAATAAATAAAATCTTAAAAAAAAAAAAAAATCAGGAACCAGAGTGGGTAGAAGAGAGCCGAGTGAAGGAAAAGAGCAAAAGAGAGGGCAGGGCCAGAGAAGGATGGGAGGGCTGAGTGGGCCAAGTGGCCCTGGAGGCAGATCACGGTGAATCATCACACAAGAAAGTTTTCCCCATAGTTTCCTTTCTTTTCCTTCCTGTTCTTTTCTTTTCTTCCTTCCTATTCTTTTCTTTTCTCTCTTTCTCCCTCCCTCCCTCCCTTTCTTTCTTTCTTTCTTTCTTTCATTCTTTTTCATTCTTCCATTCTTTCCTTCCTTCTTTCCTTCCTCTCTTTTCTTTTTTCTCCCTCTCTCCCTCCCTCCCTTTTTCTCTCTCTTTCTTTCTTTCTGATTGTATTTATTTGACAGAGAGAGTGAGGGAGCACAAGCAGAGGGAGGGCAGAGGCAGAAGGAGAAGCAGGCTCCCCACTGAGCAGGAAGCCCAACTCGGGGCTCGATCCCAGGACCCTGAGCCGAAGGCAGAGGCTTTAATCCACTAAGTCACCCAGGCACCCCAGAGATAGACGCTTAACCGACTGCCCAGTAATGTTCAGGGAAAAGTCCCCATTGGTGCTAGTATGTCCTTAACAGCTTTCTGGCACCTGCTTGTCTTACCTAAGTGGACGTTGGTTTTCCATTTCTCCTGAGAGGACCCTCGTGATGTGGTGGCCCACCTCTCTGCCCTCAGCTCCTCCTGCTCTCCTCCCCCTGTCCCCTCACCTCCCCCTGTCCCCTCACTCACTGTACTGCAGTCACCCCGGCTCCATGCTCTCCCGCATCCATGCCAGATGGGCTCCTGGCTCAGGACACTAGACTTGCTGTACCGTCTCCTGGAACACTCTTCCTCTGTGAAACCACAGGGCTCACTCCTCCACCTCCTTCGGGTCTCTGAATGTCACTTTAGAGCGGTCTCCCCTCTTTTCCCTGTTTTGAATCACAACCCTTCCCTCCCTTGCCAGGTCCTCCCTGTGTTCTGGGTGACACCGAGGGCTTTCTGACTCCCCGTATCGTGATCCGTTTTGCTTGTTTACTGTCTCGTCCCCCTTCCCCTGTCCCCACCTAGATGCCACGCTCTGTATTTTTGTTCGCCTCCGTATCTTCAGCTCCTAGAATAGTGCTTCGCACCTTGTAGGTTGTCAGTAAATAATTTATGAATGGATGACTGACTAATGGGTATTTATGGTTAAAGTCTTGAGTGGGGGTGGCGGGGGATGTCTTTTTTTCTTTCTCCTCTCACTGACCCCAGCCAGAAACTTTTGAGGTGTGTGGGGATGGAGCTGTGGACATTTGCCGTCGCTGGGCCTCGTCCCAGGCAGCAGTGAGGGCTGTGGTGGCAGCTCTGTCCCAGGCTGACTTCCTGCCAGCTGTTCAGGCTATTCCTGGGCTGTGAGCCCCCAGCCCAGGCACTTTGCTCTGGCCGGCAGGCAGGTGGCCAGACAGATAGGCAGCGAGGGAGGGACACACACTCACAGCCTGTGGCGACTCATGGGCCCTCTCCCCTTGTTCTCTCTTCCAGGCTCTCGGGAGCAGCACCGGGCCCAGGGAGACAATGGTCTCAGTGACTATGGGTGAGTCTGTGGCCTTCTCTCCGGGGCTCCCCCTCCCCACTGCCCTTTCTGAGATATGACCTTGGCGAGGGGAGCCAAGGTGGGGGAGGGAGGGCCGGGTCACTGGCAGGAACAGCTGTTCTCTGAGGACTGTGGAGGCGGGGCGGTGGCCTGCCCAGGGCCCAGCCACTCCGTCTCTTGGCCTCCCGACGGCATAGTCGAGCCTTAAAGGACTTGGATTGTGAAGTCCAGCAGAGCCTCGGTTTTCTCACCTGTAAAACAGAGGTACTCACAGGCCCGACGTCCTGGGATGTTGTAAGGATTAAGGAAGTTATTGCATGTCAGACCTTGGGCACAGTTCCTGACAAATGTCAGCCGTTGGGGCTCTCATAAGCCTCATCGCTATATTCTCTTTCAGCTCTGCATTTTGGGGTCCCCAAAGCTCAGAGGTTAGCGGGTAGCTTGTACCTCTCTTGAGATTTGTACGTATAGAGAAGTACACAAGACATCTTTGTGTGGTCACGAGAGCAGTGAGAAAGCAAACGTCGGACTACATCCTTTACGATTCCATTTCTATGAAGCACAGAAACAGGCAAGACTGATCCATGCTGTTGGCAGGTGGTGGTTGCCCTCGAGAAATGGAGAGACGTCACTACATAGGGGGTGTCGGGGGGTGGTGAGCTGGGATGTTGGAAATGTTTTATTTCTTGATCTGGGCACTGGTTCCGTGGGTGTGTTGGTTTATGATAGTTACCGACTTACTTTTTTGTGTACGTACGTTATAGTTCAATACAAAGGTTTAAAAAAAAAAAAAAGCCCCCCCCCCAAATCCAGGTCAAGAAATAACAGTATTCCCAGCCTCCCTGAGGGCCCACCCCAATCACAGCCCTCTCCTTCCCCAGGGGGAATGAACCGTGATTTGGGGATCATTTCTCCTTGCCTTTTATACTTGTACCACCAATGATAATATTCCTGTGCCCGAGGCTTTGGTTGTGAACTTAGGTGAACGAAATGCCCTGTGTTTTCTTGGTCTGCGCAAGGGCGGCGAATCCTCTCCGCGTTTTTCCTTTGAGCCGCTGTGTAGTATTTCCTGCCTCTGCTTCTGTCCGTGGATCCTGCATTGCTTCTGGGTTGGGGCTGTTAACAGACGAGCTGCTGTAAATATTCCAGTACGTGTCTTCTGTTGTGGACGGCAAGCCTGACCTCACTGAGTCCACGACACACATGTATGTCCCCTCTGACTCTTTCTGGAACGGGGGTGCTCCTGACCATTTATTTACCTGGCAGCGTCTTTTCCTCTTTAGTAGGACATGAAGTGATGGCAAGGGCCCGACGTGGGGATGTTTGCAATTCCTCGACTTTGCTTCAGGCAGCTAGTCCCCCAAATGATGCGCCCCCTTTTCCCTCCTTAATAACAGTGTGACCGAGATGCGGTTCATGTTCTATACAATAAAGTGTACAGTTCAGTGGTTTTTATATTCTGCGTTCAGAGTTCTACAACCATCAGCACAACCAGTTTCAAAACCTTTTCATCACTCCCCGCAAAGCACCCCTACCCATTAACTAATCATCACTCTCTTTTCCCTGCCGGCCCCTGGCAACCGCTAATCTGCTCTCTGTCTCTCTAGATCTTTCTAGATGTTTACCTATTCTGGACATTTCATATAAGTGGAATCATTATGTGGGTTTTTTTAACGGACAAAGTTGCCTGCTTTTGGCTAATAGAACCCAGGGGCCCATGCCTGGACAGGTGGATAGTGCCTGTGTCGGCAGAAAAAGGCCCCCTCTCCTCTGGGCCCCGTGGAAGAAGTCCTGAGGGCATGAGCTCCTCACCTGCCTTAGTGCTGGGGAGACAGGCCTGTGGCCAGGTGGGCAGAGGTGTGGCCCCAGGGCCTGCGCCCAAGCCCTGAAGTCACCCAGACCAGAGTCTCTTTCCCCACTCTGAGCCTCAGGGGTCTTATAAGCAAAATGGGCATAGCAGTAGTAAATTTCTTGTTTTGATTGTTGGGGTGTAGTACTATATACAATGAGAAAGAAAAAAGTTTCCCCAGTGAAACCACGGCACACCCTTGATGGTGAGGTGGTTCTTAGTCTCAGAGATGTTAAAATGTGAAAAGAAAATTCTAAGAATTAGTGATCTTATCTAACAGCCATTGGCCAGACAGGGGTGAGTTTGAAGGTCACACCCAAGAGGCTAAACAGAGAAGTTTAGAAACACTAAAGCTTGTGGGTGGGTGTGTCCCTAGTCTTGGCCTTGACCTTGGTAGTGGTGGCAGACAGAATAAGAATAAGAACAGCAGTAGCTGCGGCGAGTTGAGGTTGTCCCCTGGGCCAGGTGTCCCTTCAAGTCCTTTACGGGGACTCGGGGACTCTCACCGAGTCTGCGCAGTGATCCAAGGATGTGGGCGTTATCACTAGAATGTGAGCTCCGTGAGGGCGGGACCTTGTCTTGTGCTGCGGAGTCCCCCGTGCCTAGGACGGGACCTGGCCTATGCCAAGTCCTCGGTAAATCCTTCCTGAGTGTATCATCCTAAATTTACGGAGGAGGAAACGGAGACCCACCCCCATCCCCCAAGAGTTAACTTCCCGTCGGCCCTTAGCCACGAGGCAGAGCCAGAATTTGAACCCAGGCGCCCAACGCTTGCTTCTGTGGTGAGGGGAGGGCTTGCTGATGCTCACAGGCCTGTGTCCCTTCCTTCCCTTCACCTGCGGATCCTGTCACCCTCAGCAGCTGGGCCTGCCGATGGTGACCAGGCCGGAGAACCCAGAGTCCCAGCTGCCTGAACTTGGGCATTGGCGGTGTGTGAGGATGGTTGCGGGGGCTTGCGGCCCAGGGCAGAGCTGTGAGCAGAAGGGCCGTACAGAAGCACGTGGGCTTCGTGGTCTCAGTCTCCTCGCTGGCGGAGGGAGGACGGCCTGATGCTGCCGAGCTCCTTGCAGGGTTGTGGGCGGGCGGAGTTCCACTGTCCACGGGAAGCACTCAGCCAGGGCCTGGCGTGTGGTGAGCGTTTAATTTCTGGGAGCCACCGCTGTTGTGGTTTTGCGGCTGCTCTTCTCCAGAGGGAATAATGGGAATAACGGGAATAATGAGCCCTGTCCATCTCCCAGCCACTTCCGAGTGGATCCAGTTCTTTAAGGAAGCCGGCATTCCTCCGGGGCCCGCCGTCAATTACGCCGTGATGTTTGTGGATAATAGGTAAGGGGGCCGAGGGGACAGAATACAGCTTGGCAAGAGGAAGGGAAAGGAAGGGAGGAGGTCGGGGGAGACGGGATCCGGCTGGCCCATCCGTCCCGGCCCGCTGTGGCCTCACTGCTGACCCTCCCCCGCAGGATCCAGAAGAGCATGCTGCTAGATCTCAACAAAGAGATCATGAACGAGCTGGGCGTGACTGTGGTGGGCGACATCATTGCCATCCTCAAGCATGCCAAGGTGGTGCACCGCCAGGTGGGTGTGCCGCCCAGCCCCTGGGTGCCTAGGTCTAGGGGGCGGTGGAGGGGCCCTAGCAGAGCCAGCAGGAGGAGGCTTGGAAGCAAAAGCAGGCAGACCCGAGTTCTAAGGCTGGTTGTACCATTTGCTGTGTGACGTTGGGCATGTTGCCTAACCTCTCTGAGCCTTTCTTCGTTGGTAGAATGCAGATGGGCAGACCTATCTCGCAAGGTAGTTGTAAGTATTAAGTTAAAGAAAGCCCCGGTACAGCGTACATAGTGGGGCCTCTATAAAGGCTCTCTGTTATCATGACTAGTTCTTATCTTCCTCATGATGATCATCTTTAGCAGGACTCTTCTCTGTCCCCAGGACAGGAGCTCCCCCTTTGGGGCTCAGGCTGTGACTTGCCCAACAACATGGTTATTCCATCCTTGGCCCCTCCACTTAGAGTGACGTGAGACGAGTGCTCTTTACCCCTCAGCCCGCCCGAGTCTCTCTCAAACAGGCTTTTCACACTCCACTGCTGCGTAGGGGAGCTATGGCCACCTACCAGGTAGTGCGTGTGGCCTCGAGCCCCAGACCTGGAATGAAGAGCTCGTTGAATCATGATAGCTGACACTTACCAAGGCTTACCATAGCCTGCCAGTCCCTGTCTCCATCCTTCGTACATTTTAACTCATTTATTGCTCACTCCACTCAACCTAGAAGGAAGCTTGCCTCACAGCTGTGCTCTCAGACTCTCGCTTTACCGACACTGGCCGCTTCCCCCACCCAGGAACAGGCCTTCACCCGGCCATCATGCAGCCAGGACCCCACAGCGAGGGCTCTTTCAAGTCAGGGACCGTCCCTGAGTTATCACAGAGAAGGTCATGGAGCAAAGCTTTTTTTCACTTCAAACTTTTATTTATTTTATTCGATTTTATTTATTTATTTGTCAGAGAGAGAGAGAGCACAAGCGGGGGGAGTGGCAAAAGGAGAGGGAGAAGCAGTCTAAGCAGGGAGCCCGATGTGGGACTCGATCCCAGGACCCCAGGATCATGACCTGAGCTGAAGGCACACGATTAACCGAGTCCCCCAGGCGCCCCTCACTTTAAACTTTTAAATTCGGGAATAATTCAAGGTTTACAGAACAAGTTCCCTGTTCAAGGGAATAGAAAAGTTCTGACAGCAGTAGAGAAAGTGCCTGTGGCGCCATGGTACGTTTGTCAAAACTAAGAAACGAACGTGAGCACACTCCCACTAGCTACACCACAGACTGCTTGCATTTATTTGTGTCTCCTAACATCTCCTAGTCTCCGTGCATCTGTGACAGTTCCGTAGTCTTCCCAGGTGATTGATGACCTTGACAAATGTGAAGAGTCCCGGTCAGGTGTTGTGCAGAACGTCTCTCAGTTTGGGTCTGTCTGCTGCCTTCTCATGCTTAGGAGTGAAATGTTCCGAAATCTCTAACTGCTCGGGCTCTGATCCCCCCACCGTCGCTCAGATTTCTATTCCCCTACCTTGTGCCCTTGTCTCTGTGGTGACCCAGACATCTGTTTGGTTCTTTTTTTTTTTCTTTTTCTTTTTTTATAGGACATGTGCAAAGCTGCCACTGAGTCCGTGCCCTGCAGCCCCAGCCCCCTCCCAGGCGAGATCCGCCGAGGTGCCTCTAGCGGTGAGTCCCACCTACCGAGGGTTCCTTCTCGTTATCCGTACACTTGAGCTGTAAAGGGGACGCACCTGGAGTCTGCAGGGGTGAAACAAGGCCAGCTGAGGTTCTCCCAGCCACCGATCTTCACTGGTGGCAGTTCTGTTCTGTAAAGTCACTGCAAACACTGAATGAGCGAGTGCTGAGTCGCTGCTCCCAGAGGGAATACAAGGTTAGGTTCCTGCAAGCCTTTGGTTACAACATTTTTGTCAACCGATCAACGCAGACCTTACTTTATGTGTGTTTCTGCAAAGACATTTCATTTTTTTTTTAAAGATTTTATTTATTTATTTGACACAGAGAGAGAGATTACAAGTAGGCAGAGAGGCAGGCAGAGAGATAAGGAGAGGAGGAAGCAGGCTCCCTGCTGAGCAGAGAGCCCGATGCGGGGCCTCATCCCAGGACGCTGAGATCATGACCTGAGCCGAAAGCGGAGGCTTTAACCCACCAAGCCACCCAGGCGCCCCAACATTTCATGTGTTATATGTTGCTGATGCGTTAACATCGAGCCCACGGCCAGCAGCGCTGTAACGCATGCTTGGACGAAGCTGATCTAACACGGATATTTTCTCCGTAAGACTCATCACTTGGGAATACTAGAAAGCACTTCGTCACTCTGCTTGGGGGCCATTTTAAACAGCAAAATCGCGGACACACATATTGGTTTTGGAGTTACAAATCAATCTTAGTGAAGAGGCGAATTTGCAAATAGGGAATCCGTGAATGGTGAGAACGGACTGTATTTATACTTTATTATTTTTTTCAGCAGCGTGATACTTTTTTAAAGAAAAATAAACTTTAAAAATCTAATATGCATATTAGCCTTTGCCGCTTAACCAGCTCCAAACTGGTGTAAAGCATGGACTTTTATTTCTCATGATTTTATGTCCTGGCTGGTCAGTTCTGCTCTGGGCCAGCTCAGCAGATCTCATGGTCACCTAACAGCTCAGTGGAGGCTGGGTGATCTAGCAGCCTCACTCACTCATCTGGGGGTTGGCTTGATGGCATCTGCGCCAACAGAGGTGACTGGGCCACACGTCGCTCGTTTTCCAGCAGGCGCGCCCAGGCTTGTCCACACGGGGCTGATCGCAGGGTGATCAGAGCAGCAGGAGAAGGCAGGCCCCAATGTGCACAGCACCTCTTAAGGTTCCGCTTGTGCAACACTTGCCCTTGTCCCATTGGCCAAAGCCCATCCCGTGGCTAAGCCCAGCGTCCGTGTGGGCAGTGCCAACCAAGGGCATGGGCAAAGGGAGGCTGAACAAATCGGAGTTCTTTGCTGCAACAGTCTACCTGAACTTACATACAGGAAAGTGTTCCAATCACGAAGGTACAGCTGAGTCACTTTCCACAGGCGCAGCAGCCGTGTCGCCGGCAGCATCCAAAGCCAGAAACAAAAACCTGACCAGCGTCACTACCCCCTCTCCAGGGCACCCAGTTACCCTGATCTCTCACAGCAGAGATGATCTGTTTTTGTTCGTCTTTTTTGCTAGTCAAGTCATAACTGAAGTCAGACAATATGTACTTTTTATACCCTTCTGAATGCCTTCATTTAAAATAATTTCAAAAATTCAAACTAACAAAAATACTAGTGGAGAAATTAGGCCGTCAGCAGGAATAGGGGAAACGGGCAAAGAGGGGAAGGGAGTAGGGAAGAATGTCCCAGAACAGCATTCTTGGTACACTCACTTGGATACGCTTTATAATATACGCATTTGAACATGCGTGTCTGTATCTGTGTGTGTGTGTGACACAGGACTACAGCTTAGAGTCATTAGGGCAAAGACAGAGTTGTTTTTCTTCTACCCAAGTGATGCTTACCTGTCACGAGGAAACATTATATCCCTTACCCTTTTTCTTTTTTTTTTTTTAAAGATTTTATTTATTTATTTCACAGAGGGAGAGAGATCACAAGGAGGCAGAAAGGCAGGCAGAGAGAGAGAGGGGGAACCAGGCTCCCCGCTGAGCAGGGAGCCCAACGCGGGCCTCGATCCCAGGACCCTGAGATCATGACCTGAGCCGAAAGCAGAGGCTTTAACCCACTGAGCCACTCAGGCGCCCCCCTTACCCTCTTTCAAGCAAGATGGGTACACTGCCCGAGGCAGGGCCTCTCAGCTGCTTACTTTCGATAGCAGACCATCCTAGGAGATTCTGTACAGCTCACCAGAAAGCCGCCCCTATCCGGCGGCAGAGCTGTCCAAAGAAAAGTCTTGGGAAAATTGTGGAAGGGTATATATGGGTCATTACCAGGGGAGTGAGCAGGGCTGAAAACCGACCGTTTTCTCCTGGTAGAGGGAAGGAGGAGGTCTGCTTGGGAAGGGCCAATCCCCGGACATCAGAAGGCTCCAATTTTCTTCTTCTTCTTCTTCTTTTTTTTTTTTTTAAGATTTTATTAATTTATTTGACACAGAGAGAGAGAGAGATCACAAGTAAGCAGAGAGGCAGGCAGAGGGAGAGGGGGAAGCAGGCTCCCTGCTGAGCAAGGAGCCCGATGCGGGGCTCAATCCCAGGACCCTGAGATTGTGACCTGAGCCGAGGGCAGAGGCCTAACCCACTGAGTCACCCAGGCGCCCCCTTCTTTCTTCTTCTTCCTTCTTCTTTCTTCTTCTTTTTTTAATTTAAGTTTAATTAGCCAACTTACGGTACGTCATCAGTTTCAGATGTGGTGTTCAGTAACTTACCAGTTTTACGTAACGCCCAAGGCTCATCACAGCACGTGAGGAAGGCTTCAATTCTTGACCTGGGTGGTGGGTATGTGGGAGTTGACTTTTTGTTAAGTGGCCTGTGTGGGTTTGATGTATTTTTTCCATATGCTATAGTTATAATTTCAAAACCAGCCAAGAAACATATAATTGTAATAATGCATCAAGGGTCCTGATGGGGGGCTTCAGTAGGTTTTGAGAGACAGCACATAGCAGAAAAAGGGAACGCTTTTGGGGGGTGGGTAGGATGGAATGCCAAAATCTGAAAGCCAGTGGGAGTGGGGAGCACCACGCCTGTGGAGCGAGCCGGGGCTCTTCTCCAAGAGCTTTTGAAATCTGGGTCCTAAAAGCAAGTACACTGCACTGGAGCTAAGACCCGTGTCCTTCCCATGCTGGGGCTGGCCCTCCTGTCTGTGTGCTGTAGCCCCCCCCCGCTCCACAGAAGACCGAGGCCTCCAGAGACAACCCCCACTCCCGTCCCTCGTCCCCAGAGGGAAGTCACTGCATGTCTTCCCGCTGCCCCCCCCGGAGCTGGACTCACCATTGCTCACGGCCCTGGAGGAGGGATCCCCTTCCCGGAGTCCCTGCTTCCTCACCTATAAAATGGGCTTGCAGGAGATTCTATTCCTGTAGGGATGTTGGGATTTTCTGTGAGAGGGTTCATTTTTTTCCAGTAGATGTTTATTGAGGACCTGTGAAGCACCAGGAACTGTCGCAGCCACTGGGGATACAGAAATAAACAGGCCTTGTCTCTGGTGGGGCCTGCGTACTTGCAGGAGAGCCCACCAGGAGACAAATTCGTGTCATTTAGTTTCAAGCAGTACTTAGGGTTATGAGGCAAAAGCAAGCCTCATGCAGGGTCAGGCCGGTGGAGGTGGGTGGAATGGTCTGGGAAGCTTTCTCTGAGGAGGTGCCCTCGGAGAGGAGACCTAAGTGAAGAGCCAGAGCGAGCTAGTTGGTCCTCAGGGAACTGCATGCCCGGTCGAGGGAACAGCACGTGCTAGGAAGAGGTGCACGCTTGCTGGGTGAGGAAGATCCCCAGACCAGCTTGGCTGAAGCAGAGCCGGGAGAGGAGCTTAGGAGAGGTATGACAGGAACCAGGCTGGTCTAGGGCCTCAGGAAAGGCCCTCACACAGCGAGGGGTGGGCTAGCTCCTGTTTAGACTGGCCCACCCCAAGCACCCCCATCGTGGCCGTGCAGCCCCAGCGTGACTCCAGCTGCCCCTTCCCCATTCAGTCCCAAGACTTGCCTTCTCCGTCCTGGCCTCCATCCCCAGGCCCCTGGCATGAGTGGACTCTCCCCTTTCCTCCCCGCAGCTGCCTCTCGAATGATCGCCAACAGTCTGAACCGTGACTCCCCACCCGGCACTCCCCCCAGGCGGCCGGACACCAGCACCTCCAAGATCTCGGTCACTGTGTCCAACAAGATGGCAGCGAAGAGTGCCAAGGCCGCGGGTGAGGGGACTTGGGCGGATGGTGGGAGGAGCTGGGGGTGAGAGTGGGTTGGCAGATGGTATTTGGAAGTCATGTGCCCAATATCACAAGGTGCTTTGAAGACCACAAGGGGTCCAGAGCGTTCGGGCTTGGTGAAGCCCCTGCACCTCTGTGGGCCTTGCTTTCACGGTCTGTAGAATGGGGGCAGTGGGAAGCACCTGAGACGGTGTACCTACCAGGGCAGGTGCGCTGCGGTTCTCAGGGGTAAGTTCAGTCATTTTCGATTTTTTACTTATTTTTTGTTGTGGAAAGAACACTTAACATTGACATTACCCTCTTCGTAAAGGCTCAAGTGTTCAGTACAGTGCTGCAGACTACAGGGCTCAGTCTGTTTTCACAGATGCTCACCGAGGCCCACACTGGTGCCATGCCAGGCCCTGTGCTTGGTGTGGGGGTCAGAGGTCAAGAAGCTACCATTTCCTTTCAGCAGCCAGGAGGATCCTTCCAGACCTTCGACCTGACCCTCTCACCCTGGGCTAGAACTCTCCAGAGCTTCCCATTGTCCCAGTAATAAAGCCATCTTCCCTCTTATAGGCTCTTGTATAATGTGACTCCATCTCCTGCATCTCTTCCCTTGGCTCCCTCCCTCGGGTCCCTTTTAGGCTCCTTCCCGTCGTGGGCCTTTGCCCTGATGTTCCCTTCAGCCAGTACACTCTTCCTCCAAAGACTTTTCTGTGCTTGGCCTCTGTTCCTCTTCCAGGTCTCAGCTTAAAAGCTGGGAATAGGACTCCGGCCTTTGGGCTTCTAAGGCCTCCTCCTGTCTGCTCCACTGTCCTGCCTTTGTTGGACCCACCCTCACAGCAGAGATCTTGGCACAGTGGAAACCGAGGCCCAGGGAGGGAGCTTGGTTATCTGACGCCCAGCCCCATCACGCCCTGTGCAGTGCCTCCCCCCGTCTCTGCCTTTTTCGATTTGTGTGTCCTGAGCAAGAAAGTTAAGATTCATTTTGAAGTACTGAAAAGACAGTGAGCCTGGGAGTGACCAGTTCAAATGTGTTGAGGGGATTCTTTTTCTTTTTTTTTTTAAATCTAAGGTATAATTTACTTATGTACGATGCACAAATTGTAAGTATACAGTTTGATTAATTTAAAAAAAAATGATTTGGAACCACTACCTAGGTGGAGCTCTTGAACCATTCCATCAGCCAGCAGTTTCCCCCTTCCCAGCTAGGCCGGGAGGTCAGCCCGCTGGGGGCAGGCACAGAACCACAGGGGTCCTTGGGAGGCCCGCCACCACGTGGGGATTCTGAGCACCATTGGCAACCCTGTTGTGCCTAGACCTCTGAATTTCCTGGTGCTTCAAAGTCAGGGGTGGTTGGGAAGCTAAGGGATTGCAGTCATTCGAACCCATGGAGATAAAGGGCACATTTGTGCCCTTCACAGGGCGTCCAGCCCCCATCCCAGGAGACCATTCCATCCCAGAAGATGCTCACCATCCCCCTCCTCCCCATCAGCCCTGGCCCACCGGGAGGAGGAGAGCCTGGCAGTTCCCACCAAGCGGCGCCGGGTCACTGCCGAGATGGAGGGGAAGTACATCATCAACATGCCCAAAGGCACCACCCCCCGGACCCGCAAGATCCTGGAGCAGCAGCAGGCGGCGAAAGGTATCGGCCCGGTAGGGGCGCCCTTTGGCATCAAGACTGCGTTTCCCTTTCGTCTCGTGGGGCGGGGTCGGTCACGGCCTGTAGACACCAGCGGAGAGGCGCAGGCTCTACCGAGATCCAGGGGCCTGGGACCAAGGGGACAGCGATGGTGGCCGCAGAGGAGGACACCCTGTCGTCCTGCAGTTGGTGTAGCAGGGTCCCTAGCGCCTCGGCTGGCGCCTCTTCCCGGAGGGGTGGGGACCTGCACCCCGTGATTGCCTGCCTGTGACGTGGGGACTGAGCCTGTCTGAGGGCAGGTGCCCACAGCGTGGGGACCGTCGTTATGAGCCAGGGAGCCTGGTTGAGGTTCAGTCTGTAGCTGGGGTACAGACCAGGTCTTCCCCACAGGCTTCCTTTTAGAATAGTGTTCGTCTTCGCGGAAAAACATTCATATGGTCCGGAAGCATATGCAGTACCGACTGACTCTGTTCCCTCACTCCCATATCCCACGCCATCGTTAGCCCACCCAGGCCAGTGGGAGCCTGTACACGTGTGTTTGTACCTAGACCCGTATAGGTGGGTTTTTTTTTTAAATCACAAATAGCATCATTCTGTACATACTGTTCTAGAACATTTTTTTTTAAGATTTTTTTTTTTTTGTCGGGGGGAGAGACAGAGTATGCATGGGGTGTCGGGGTGCGGAGAGAGGGAGAAGCAGACTTCCCGCTGAGCAGGGAGCCCAATGGTGGGCTTCATCCCATGACCCTGGGATCATGACCTGAGCCAAAGGCAAATGCATGTTTATATATCATGATTTAATAAACATTCTTTCAATGGTTATTTGGGTTGGGATGCAGGGAGAGGGCTTATCACCAGTCAGCAGACTCTCAGAGGCCCATGACCCCAAAAAGGGTGAAGGGAACGAGTAGGGATTAAGAACCCTTCATACATGCACACATTTTTCCAACTTGTATAGTCTCGAGGAGCCCAAGGGTCAAATTCCTTGGATTTGGCACTAGCCAGAGACATGCAGGTCAGTATTAGCCAGGGTGTAGACACAGAGCCTCTGCCTGCCTGGACCAGAGCTGCCCGGGCCTCCGTTTGAGCCGTGTCTCCCCTCCCCCGTCCGCACGATGCGTGGTGCTCGGCCAGGCCTGGGCTCCGTGCGCCGCTCAGCAGGTGCTGGCTGAGGGCTCACTTCCCTCCCAGGTCTCCAGAGGACATCCGTGTTTGACCGCCTCGGCGCCGAGACCAAGGCCGACACGACGACGGGGAATAAAGTGAGTAGGGAATGGGGAAGCCACCTGTGGTTCTCTAATTTGTCTCCCTTGTGGGTGTCGATCCCGCATCAAACCCCTCATACTCCCTGCGCCGCCTCACCCACCTTGACAGCCTCAGTTCCCTTCTATGCACCTCGACTTCTCTCCTCATCTCCAGGCCCTTGGGCCTGGCCAACTCCTGCCTGCCGCCCTCGGGCTGCTCCCACCTCCATGTTCCACACTGGCCTCGGCATCTTTCCCCCAAAGGGACTCCCCTCCCAGGCCGTGTCTCAGGGATGGCCCCGTGCCCCTGTTCCAGGCCGGCTCCGTCTGTCTTCCCTGCTCTGCCACCTCCCCCATCTCCTGCCCCTCCCCCACAGCAGCAATGTGTGCCCACCCCCACGACAGGCCCCCTGCCCCCCCATCAGACGCTTCTCTCCGGGGTCAGGATGAACGCCGCCCTCCTTGCCTTGGCCTGCAGGCCCCAGGGACAGTGCGTGGTTAGGAGCACACAGCCTGAGCCCTGCCCGGTTGTGTGAATCCAGCTCCGCCACTCCCTGGTTGCATGGCCTTGGCCATGTCACTTAAGCTCCTTGTACCTGGGTTTCCTTATCTTGTTGGGAGGATGAAGTGAGCTACACCTGCACAGTGCTGGGGGCTTCCGAGGTGTGGTAGGCACGCTGTAAACGTCACCTTCGATGAACTGCACTGGAGCTGCCCAGTTGAGTTTCCTGCGTCTCCATCCCTTGCTCACCAGGGCTTACCTGACCTTTTCTCACCTCCTAGAATCTTACCCTGAGCGTGATAACAGTCGGCCTCACGTGGCTAGGAGATCGGCCACGTGAAGAGCTTACTTAGCACAGAGTGAGTGCTCCGTGCTTAGGGTTCTCATTCCTGCCTTGGGGGCTTGGCCCTTGCTCTTTCCTCCGCCGATTCATCCTTGAGGGCCCAGCTTACACATCAGCACCTTGGACAAGCCGTTCCTGAACTCCTGGAGGACGCGAGGCTTCCGGGTCTCCTCACCAGCACTCCCGTCTCTTCCAGAGAACGCATCCCTGTCGTAATTAGGGAATTGTTTGTGTCATTTCCGCTGCCAGGTCTGTCCCCCCACTGGCCTGTGAGCCCCGTGAGGGCAGGGCCAGGGGTCAGGAGATATGTGTTGAGTGAATGTCCAGATTTGTCTTTTGTCGTGTTCCCCTGCAGACCTTGGCAAATGGTCTTCTCTCTGTGTGTGGCCCTTTGTCTTCTCATCTTCATTAGACCTACGTGCCAGAACTTTTAGATCTCATCTCAGATGTCCCTTGTCCAGGGAGTCTCTCCTGAACTTCAGCCAAGGTCAGGAGTCTCCTTTGGGCTCTGCCAGCTCCCTGGATGTCCCCTGTCATGGCTCTCGCCTCTGGCTGGGGTGTCACCATGTCACTGATGGGTGTTTCTCCCAGCAGGGATGGGCACAGTGAGGCAGCTCTGCATGCATGCGTGTTGAATGACTGAATGACTCACTTGTCGCATCTCTGACCCCTGCAGCCCACAGGAGTCTTCAGCCGCCTCGGGGCCACCCCAGAGACGGACGAGGATCTGGCTTGGGACAGCGACAATGACAGCAGCAGCTCTGTCCTGCAGTATGCCGGGGTCCTGAAGAAGCTGGGCCGGGGCCCAGCCAAGCCCAGTCCCCAGCCAGCGCTGACTGTCAAAGCCAAGGCCACAAGCTCGGCCACGACAGCTGCCACCCCGACACTGCGGCGCCTGGCCCTTTCTTCACGCCCTGGGCTCGAGAGGAAGCCGGAGTCCCTGTCCAAAGTCAGCATCATCCAGAGACTGGGCAAGGCTGCCCTTGTGCCCGAGGCCCAGGACAGCCAGGTCACAAGCACCAAGAGTAAGTCCTTGGCCGAGGTCAAGGTCACCATTAAGAGGACTCTGGTGGGGCCCCGGGGGAGCAGCTCCAGTGAGGGCCTGGGCGCCCAGATGGACCATGCGGGCACAGTGAGCGTGTTCAAAAGACTGGGCCGCAGGACCTTCTAGCCTCTGGGTGGGGCGCAGGCCCCTCTCCAGGCTCTTGGCTCCGGCGGAGGCTCCCGTGAGGCTGCGCCCAGCCCTCTGCTGGCTCCTGGATGACACTGTCTCCCTCAGGCATTCGAGCCGGCCCGAGCTTTCTGGGGATTCACCCCAGCGTTCTGAGTCCGAGGTGGTCGCTGTGGCTTGGCCTTGCTGTTCTAGGACTTTCCTTTCTCATGTCCTTTGTTCTCCTCTCTGACTGTGGCCTTTGGCAGGACCCACTTTTCTACCTCTCCCAGAGCCAAGCGCTCTTTTCCCGCCTCCGTTCCCCCTCCTGCCCCTCGGCAGCATCTGCTGCCTCCACCCCAGCTCCCCGGCCTCCCCGGCCTCCAGAGTCCCCCCACCTTGCCCACGTCCCGACTTCCCTTTGCCCCTCCGCCCGCTCCTTTAACTTCTCCGTCTCTCCCTCTCTTCACACTGTTCATTTCTCTTCTGTTTTCTGTCCCTGTGGCAAGGCCCGACTGTGCGCTGCGTCCTGCCTGACCCTCCTGCGCCTCCGGCCTCCCAGCGGCCCCCTCGTCGGCGGTGGCGTCGAGCCTGTAGAGACTGTTAGCCGCCCTCCTGCCCAGGCCGGAGGGACCCCCCTGGCCCTGGGCTGCAGCAGGCCGCCTCTGTTTTCCTGCCCTGGGCATCTTTTTCTCTGACAGCCTGTGGCGGTTGGTGGGCAAGGGTCACCGGGAAGGGAGGCCAACGCCGAGAGAAAGAGAAGAAAACGGCTGTTTTAATATATTTTTGTGACTTTCAAGCTGTTTCCCTCCCCTCCTTCAGGGTGAGTCACAGGGTTGTTTTTCACATAAAGCACAATGTAGGTGAGGGTGCCAACGAAGGGTTGGGCTGTGTCTCTGGCAGCCAGGCCCCCTGAAGGTCAAGGCTCCACGTGGGCCATGTCTTTGCTGCAGGCCCCCAGCTGAGGGAAGTAATGGTCATGGTCATCGTTCAGTTGGACTTCCTCTTCCCTTCACCCAGCCATAGCGGTTCTGTCACTGTGTCCTCCCGCTTCGTGTAGTTCACCTGTTTCTGCCACTCTGCCTCTTGATGGCTTTCCAAACTGCAGGCTCCCTTGTGAGGCAGTGGGTCCCTGTCGAGTGGATCATACGCGCGTTCACTGCTGCACAGCCCCTACTCTGTGCCAGGTCTGTTCTAGGAGCCGGGGATCCGTCAGGAGCAAGGGAGACAAACCCCGGCCTGCGTGGCTGACCTCTCCAGTCGGGGAGAGGGTGGGTGAGGGGTCATGCTGTCGAGAGAATGGGAGGGAGGAGCAGAAGTGTCCAGGGGTACTTCCGATGTTGGGGGTAAGAAGGCCTTTCAGAGGAGGCGAGGTAAGGGCCGAGCTGGGAACAGTCAGAAGCCGCCTTGTGAGGTGCAGGAAAGAAGGTCCAGGCAGGGGACACAGCCGGGGCAAAGGCTCTGAGGTCAGAGGAGCAAGGAACACGAAGGCCAGGGGGTCTGGCCAGGAAGTGAGGGGCCTGCCACAGACCACCTGCTGGGGCAAGTGGGCAGGGACCAGATGACCTGGGGCTTCGTGACCCGCGGTGAGGCATTCGGACATCTTCTGTAGCCCTGAGAAGTTTGGGAGGGTTTAAAGCTAGCAAGAGGTGGTCTGAATTGCCATTTATGAAGACGGCTTTGGCCCCAGAAGTGGCTGACTTGTGGGGAGGGCAGCGGTGGAGCAGGGAGGCAGCCATGCAGGAGCCAGGGCAAGAAAGGAAGGTGGCGTGGGGTGAAGCATGGGGACGAGGGAGGAGGGTGGGCTTCGGAGGAGCCGTGGGCAGTGCAGGTGGATGGGAAGTTGGGGTGCAGGGATCACCTAGAGGGGTGACGGGGATCATCCAGCTGGAGGTGCTGTTGGCGGAGACTAAGAGGTTGGAGAGGGAGGAACCGGGAGGCAGGAGAGCGCTGGGCTGCTGGGACTTGGGGCTGGAGACCAGCAGCTTCAAGGAGCACTCAGGGGACTCTGTTCCAAGCTGAGGGCCTGGCGATGCCAGCAGAGAGGAGCTTAAAGACAGGAGAGGGCCCAGAAGGGAACTGAGGGCCCTTTTCTCATTTAGAGAACAGAACTGATGGGATCAGCAAGGAGTGGGCTGCGAATTGGGAGACCTACGAGCTGGTGGCGATGGGATGGGATGAGACTTCACCCATTGTTTTGTTTTGTTTTGTTTTTAATTGTGGTAGAATACACCTAACATAAGATTGACCATTGTCACCATCTGTAAGGTCCCCGCCCAGTGGCATGAAGTACATTCCTGTTGCTATATAACCATCACCACCATCCGTCCCCCGACCTGTGTCATCTTCCTGAGCCGATTGTCTGTTTATTTGTGGGTTTTGAGTCTTGGCACATCGGGGGGCTGCTGTGTGCTCAGGGGGCCGAGCACGGGGCCCGGGGCGAGAAGGGCTGGGCGTCGGTGTGAGGGCCGGCGGTAGGGCCCGGGCGAGGTCCGCGGGGCGCTGCTTGAGGCGGGCCGTCGGGGAGGGCAGCGGACACGGAGCGTGGTGATCCCGCAGGCTGCCCCTTCGGGGTGGTGGGGCCGCAGGGAGGGGCTCCCACGCCTCCGCACTGTGCTTGCTGCTCTTCACCTCTGGGTTTCGTTCCCCCATTTTTCCTTGTTCCACTGCATGGATCATTTTAGCAACTGCCGGGGTTAATAGGAAGACTTCCGGTTACTAAACTTTAGAGCCCCGGGTAACTTCTTGATGTGTAATGATGTGAAAACACGAATAGCTCACTTAACCATGAAAGTCTCACCTGCGTGAGCCAAGTCGTGTCGCTGTTGCTCTTTAGGGACGCCCAGAGGGGAGTGCCCTGCCTAAGGTGTCACCCCGCTGTCACCCCGCTGGCCCGGAGCCTCACCCCTTGAGCCCTCCCCTGTGCTGTCTCGAGACCTTTCGGAAAGACGAGGGTGGGGTCCTAGGATGGTGGTTTTGGGTTTTCTGGAGTTATCTATATCTACATTCCCACACACATACACCCCCCCACCGCATCAACCTACCGCAGGAAGCATTTGCAGCTTTGGGGTGCCGTGGCCTTGAGAGTCACGCCCCATCCTGCCACCGTCTCCTGGCTGGACTGGACCGGACACCTCCCGGGCCTCCCAGCTGCTCCAGAACCACAGACTCCCAGCCATTTGATTTGGCGACGCCCCCACACCAACCCCCACATCTGTGACCCACAGCAGTGCTTTACTTTTCCTCTGGTTGTATTAAATATTTTTGAGCATAATACATTCACATGGTTCAAAATGCAAAAGATACACAAGGCTTATGGTGAGAAGTTCCTTCCCGAGTCTCCCAGCCCCCCAGACCCCTCCTCAGAGGCCACCAGCATCTCCAGTATCTTGAGGAATCCTTCCAGAGATGTGTTGCACACACACACACACACACACACACACACACACACTCCTATCAGGATACAGGCAGAGGAAGATAGAGTAACACACGTGTTTACTTAGCCATCCCTTTCTGGAAGGGAATTTGGCGGCTTGCAGTCTCTTGCTAGTACAGGCAGTGCTGCAATGGATAGATAACCTTGTCGCATATGGGGTCAGTCCAGGGGTAAATGTGAAGAATTCCAATTCTATCACTTCAGTGCAAATACTGATATTAGGTCGATAGCAAATCTGAACCAGGCTCTCCCCTGAAATTACTGGCATTCTTCAGATGATTGATTCATACATTTGTCGCCCCATTCCAAACAGGACTTCAGAGCCGTTGGACTCTTCTAGCTGGAGACCCCCAGAGGAAGCAGATGGGGGAGTGCTGAGAGCTAACACTGACTACTCCTTTGTGCCAGGAAGTACTAAATAAGTACTAAAAAAGTGCTCTGCGAAGTTGACAGACTCTGAGTCCTCAGGGATAGGGCAGCAGCATGAAGGTCACAGACTTCCTAGTCTCATCCCATGAACAGACGTGAACTGGAGGTACAGTGGGTCTAGGGCTCGTGGTAAATCACAGAGCCAGACCTGAGCCAGCCCGGGGGGACGATTCTGTTTGGATGGTGGTCTTGGGATGAGGTCGCCTCCTCTGGTAGTTCACCCCAGGAGATGCAAAAGCAGGATGGGAACTTTGGATGACTGTGGCAGGCAGCCCCATTGCCCCTTCCTCCAGTGTCGCAGCCTGGCACCGCCTGGATGGGCCAGACATTGGGTTGCAGCCATCTCGATCCCTCCTTTCCCTCCTTCGGGGATCTGAGCTGACTTAGTATGGGGAGTGCTGTTCCTGTAATCCTGCCTCTGAGGGCCCGATGTTCACCTACCCTGAACTTTACCTGCTTTGGGAACGCTGGGCCCTCTGCAGACTTCACCAAACAGGCAAAGCCTGACCCAGCTAGCAAGAGGCAAGACCGGCATGTCAGGATCAGGAGCCTCGTCTTTTTACATTTGTGTTTTAAGACTTTATTTTTTTTAGAACAGACTTCATTTTGCAGGGCAGTTTTAGACCTACAGAAAAATTGAGAAGTATACTTAGGACGGAGCTCCCATACACCCCACATCCAGTTTCCCCTCTTATTAGCATCTTACAGTAGTGTGATTCATTGGTTACAGTGAGTGAACCAATATTGAGATCATGAATATTAAAGCCCATAGTTATTCAGATTTCCTTAGCTTCTTCCTTAGTTTTATTATTTATTTTAGAAATTTATTTATTTACTTGACAGAGAGAGACAGTGAGAGAGGGAACACAAGCAGGGGGAGTGGAAGAGGGAGAGGGAGAAGCAGGCTTCCCGCTAAGCAGGGAGCCCGAGGACATGTGGGGCTCGATCCCAGGACCCTGGGATCGTGACCTGAGCTGAAAGCAGACGCTTAACGACTGGACTGAGCCCCCCAGGCGCCCTTCTTCCTTAGTTTTAATATCTTTCTGTTCTAGGAGCCCACATTACATTTGTGTTGTCCAACATTTGTGTTGTCCAACATTTGTGTAGACCCATATGGAGTTGTCATGCCTCCTTAGGCCCCTCTTGCCTGTGGCTGTCTGGATGACCTTGAGAGTTTTGAAGAATACTAGGCAGGTCTATTAGAGATTGTCCCTCTGTTGGGATTTGTCTTTCTCATTATTACACCAGGGTTATGTGTTTTTCAGAGGAAGAGCTCAGTGGGAAAGTGGCATTTTATCACATGGTATCTAGGGTCCATACTGCCCAGTGAATGGATTGCTGTGGATGCTAACCTTGATCATCTGACGTGGTTACCTACTTGCCGGATGTCTCCACTGTCAAGTTCCTCTCCCTTTCTGTGCTGAACTCTTTGAACGGAAGTCAGTCACTCCGTGTAGCCCACACCTAAGGAGCCCGGGGCTTACGTTTCACCTCCTTGAGGGCAAAGTACTGACATAAATTAGAAATAAATTCTTCCGCAAAGGAGATGTGTCTCTTTTCTCTGTTAACTTATTCAATCACTTTCTTTTCATCAGTATGGACTAATGGGTATCTATTTTACATTTTGGGTTATATAATCCAATACTACTTGATTTATTTTGTTGTTCATGTTTTTCTAGCTTTGGCGTTTGGGGACTTTTGTAGTTGGCTCCTGGGTTCTTTGACGGACTTCCATCCTTGGGTGGTGGGTGGTTTTGTTTGTGTATTATTTTTAGTATTCCGTGCTTGCTGGCGTTGCAGATACTCGGCTCATGTTGTATGCTTCCTGCCCCGGTTCTAGACTCCACCATTTCTCCAAGGAGCCCCCGCTTATTTTATTTAGAATGATGACTGAGAATCGAAAGCCAGATCTAGGCACAAGATGTGCTCACTGCCACTGGGGTAACACCTCCTTTTTAAAAAATGCAATCTTAATATGGAACCCCAATATATAAAGCATGTTCAAAGTAGGAAAGCCGGAATGTATTAGCGCACATTTCCATGTTTATTTGGGATCAACTGATGCAACCCGTAAAAAAATGCAAAGGTCCTAAAAGACATGTACAACAAGACTGTTTTGTGCCCAGGAGATTGGCAAAACATTTAAAGTCTCCAGTGTTGGGGAAGATTTGGAGTGATGGGAGTGTGGTGCCTTGCTTTGGGAGTGTCAGTTGGTATCAACCATTTTGGAAAATAATTTGGTAGGTTGTAGTATAATTGAAGAGGTGACAATCCCCAACCTGGCCATTACCGTTCTGGAGAAACTCATGTATACATAGAGACGTGTCTATAAGAGTGTTCATAGGATCATTGTAATAGATTAACTTGGAAGCAACCCAAATATCCCTCAACTGGAGAATGGACACAGCGGGGCCTAGTTGTTGCAATTCTCTAACGCACAGTGGATCACCTCAAAACTTACTGGCTTGAATCAACAGTTATTGCCTCTCACAGTTCTGGGGGTTGACTGGGCTCAGTTAGGCTGTGTCACTTGGGGGCTCTCATGTGGTTGCAGTAAGATATTGGCTGGGCCAGTGTCCTCTTGAAATCTTCCCCAGTCGTTTGGTGGTCAACCAGTACTGGCACTTAGCTCAGACCTCAGCTTGGGCTATCAGCCAGAATGCCTGCATATGGCTTCCCCACACGGCCTGGGCTTCCTCACGACACACGGGCTGGGTTCCAACAGCATGCACTCAAGAGAGCCAGGGAAGACCATATTGCCTGTTCTAGGCTAAAGTTGGAAGTCATGTTGCTTCATTTCTGCCCAGATTCAAGGGGAAGGGACCCTAGACCCTGCCTCTCAATGACAGGCGTGTCAGTGTTTCCCGGGAAGAAGAGCACGGGGGATGAGAGATGGTTTTGTGGCCATCTGGGCAAATTACCCGTCAATATCAGATGTACTGTAGGACATGTACTGTGTGGGATGTTAGACATCAATGAAAATGAACTAGCACCGCACGTATCAATATGAATAAAGCAAAAACATTGAGTGCAGAAAACAAATTGCAGAAGAAAATATGTAGCTTTAAAATACGCCAACTATTTACCACTTAAATATTTATTAGGAATTTCATCACTTTACTATTTAAAATGTAGTATATGTATGAAATGCATAGGGATGGTACACTTCAAATGTCGGGTAATGGTTCCTTCCAGGGATCGGGGGGGTGGGATGCGATTAGAGAGGGCACGAAGAGGTTCCACGGTCTAGGAATGGTGGGGGTGCCCGGATGGCTCAGGCATTGGGGCGCATGACTCTTGATCGTGGGGTTTTGAGTTTGAGCCCCACGCTGGGTGCAGAGGTTACTTAAAAATAAAATCTTAAAAAACAACAACAGTATAGGCACAGTTTTTAAAGCCGGGTGGTGGGCACACAGGTGTTCATTGTATTATTCCTTATGCTTTTTTGGTATCTCTTAACAATTAAAAACAATTCTCTCTCCTACTCTGGGTCATCCAGTCCTTTCCAGAGGCAATTGGTGTTACTGGGGTGTATGTGTTTTCCAGCAATATTTCATTTACAAACGTAACTATGTTTTCCCACTCAGATGGTAGCATATATGGTGTTTTGTGCTTTATTTTTTTGGCTTAATATATCCCGGAGATCATTTCCTATCAGTACATAATGAACTTCTTTAAAAAAAATAGACACACAAACTTTATTGAGATATAATTCACATATGCATTATCTCATTTAAAAAGCACAATTCAGTGGTTTTTAGTTATTCACAGAGTTGTGCATCTATCACTAGACTTTTAGGATTTTTTTCATTACCCCAGAGAGAAACCCCTCCCCCTTAACCATCATTCCCCAAGTGCTCCATAGTCTGCCCCCCACTCCAAGCCCTGGGCAACCACGAACCTGTCTCTATAGATTTGCCTTTTCTAGACATTCCATATGGTGGCCTTCTGTGGCTGGTTCGTTTCACTTAGCAGTTTTTGAGTTTCGTTTATGTTATACCATAGATCTTCCGTAGTACTTCATTTTTCCAAAATTATTGAGTAATGGTGCAATGTATGGATTTTTCACATTTTGTTTATCAAGATGATGGACATGTCGGTGGTTCCCACTTTTTGGCCATTATGAATTAATACTGCTCTGAACACCCATGTACAGGTGTTTGTGTGGACATGTTTTCAGTTCTCTTGGGTCTATACCGAGGAGGTGAATTGTTGGGCTGTACATTGATTTTATTTTAACCTTTTAAGGAACTGCTGGACTGTTTTCCAAAGCGGATTTGCCACTTGACATTTCCACCAGCGGTGTATGAGGGTTCTAATTTCTCCACATGCTCACCCCCGCATTGTCTTTTTGATTGTGGCCATCCTAGTGAGTGTGAAATGACATCATTTTCTCGTGGCTTTGATTTGCATTTCCCCAATGGCCAGTGACGGTAAATACCTTTTAATGTGCTTTTTGGAAAGAGCTTCCTTTTCCAGTAGCTGCATAGTGTCCCCTTGTGTGGATGTACCTTGAGGTACCGTCTCTCACTGGGGAACCTAGTGGTTTCCAGATCTTTCTATCACAGACAGTGCCTCTTTTTTTTTTTTTTTAAGATTTTATTTATTTATTTCACAGAGATAGACACAGGGAGAGAGGGAACACAAGCAGGAGGAGTGGGAGATGGAGAAGCAGGCCTCCCGCCGAGTAGGGAGCCTGATGGCGGGGCTTGATCCCAGGACACTGGGATCATGACCTGAGCCTAAAGCAGACACCTAACCGACTGAGCCTCCCAGGCGCCCCCAGATAGTGCCTCTTGCATTCACTACATTTTGCTTATGCATGCACATATCCATAGGGCAGATACCTAGGAGTCAGATTGCAGGGGCGAAGGGGATATTTTAGAAGTTTGAATTTATGGTACAAGTAAATACTGAGAATAATCAGATTTGTTTGAAGAATATTCTAATTTTTCCACCTGGGTTAGGGTTAAGGGCTAGAAGGTTCGGTCACCTCAGAATCAGCAGCCTCTTGATTTCCCCATTTTATTTTGGTTAAACCTTGCATAATTCAAGACTGGCTTTGGCATAGACTTGACTGTCAAGTTGAGGCGGGGGTTTGGAGCACATAAACCTGCATTCATTGTTCCAAAGCTTTTCCCTAAAATTGCCTTTTCTGCCCCCTCACATTTAGTGCGGTGCTCCTAAATGACCAGTATAGAGTGTCATGGCCACCTTTTGGCCTTCTTGATGGTCTTTTGTGGTTAAAATGCATGACTGCGGCTGTGTGATCTTGGGCAGGTTACTCAGCCTCTCTGAGCTTGTTTCTTCTGCAATAAGATGGGCGTAATAGTGGCATCTCCCTCACAGGATGATTGGAAAGGGCTTCACAGTGCCTGGTACTTTGTTTTTTGTTTTTGTTTTTGTTTTTAGATTTTTATTTGACAGACAGAGCGAGATTACAAGCGGGCAGAGAGGCAGGCAGAGAGAGAGGAGGGAGCAGGCTCCCCACTGAGCAGAGAGCCTGATGCGGGGCTCGATCCCAGGACCCTGAGATCAGGACCTGAGCCGAAGGCAGAGGCTTTAACCCACTGAGCCACCCAGGCGCCCCTCTTTCATGGCGTTCTTATGGGCTACAAAAAAGAGTTTTCTGGGTAACTATTTTAATAAAACTGTAAACTTCAGGTGCCTCGGTGGTTCAGTCGGTTAGGCTTCCTACTCTTGGTTTCGGCTCAGGTCGTCATCTCAGTGTCAGGAGGTCCAGCCTTGCATCAGGCTCTGCACTGGGGGTGGAGACTGCTTGGGATTCTCTATCTCCCTCCACCCTCCACCCCGCCTGCACATGCCCTCTCTCTCTCAAAAAGAATATAATTGTAAACTTCTAGAAGAGTAGCAAGAATGGTACAAGGGGTTTCTCACAATTGAAATCATGACCTGAGCCAAAATCAACCGTCTGATGCTCAACTGACTGAGCCACCCAGGCGTTCCTGATTTCTGTATATTATTTATCCAGATTTGCTAATTGTTGGCTCCATCTTTCTTATCATTCCCTCTTCCCTGTCCCCCTCTCCGTGAGTGCGGGCGCACACACACTCACACACATACACGTGTGTTTTGACACGTGCCAAGGTTCATGCCCCTGAACCTTGTAATACCTCAGTGTGTATTTTCTGAAAACAAGAACGTTCTCTTCCATAAGCACAGTATAACTATCAAAACCTAGACGTTTAACATACCATATTCCTCTAAACGCCAGTTCGTACTTCAGTTTCTTCAATTGTCCTGATATTGTTCCTTATGGCCATTCTCCCCCTCCCGCCCCCGGCTCACAGTCCATTTCTGGGTCGTGTGTTGCATTTAAGTAACAGCACAAAGCTCCCCACCCCCCCACCCACCTCCGCCCTTGCCCGGGGAGGGCTTGATGCCTGCAAGTCAGCCTGAGTACCAGCGGGGATGGCCGGCTCATGTGGCGCCATCTTGTGGCAAGAGCAGGAATGGTTTATAAACCACTCTGCTGGGCGGCTGTGAAAGGATTCTGTTCATGATGACCTAAAAAAAAGTTAGGTGGTATCCATATTATCAATTAATGCTTTCTTTTTGTTTTCTTTCTTTTCTTTTCTTTCGTTCTCCTTTTTCTTTCTTTTAAAGATATTTATTTATTTATTTATTTATTTATTTATTTATTTGACAGCAAGAGGGAACACAAGCAGGGGGAGAGGGAGAGGGAGAAGCAGGCTTCCCGCTAGCAAGGAGCCCGATATGGCCTGAGCCAAAGGCAGATGCTTAACGACTGAGCCACCCAGGCGCCCCTCAATTTTTCTTAATAATATAGGAAACTCTGCTTTAAGTATTTAACCGTTTCAAATCTATATGCTTCAGCATACAATGTGATTTTCTGTTTCTCAAGTCTGGGCCCACACATGTAAAGTCCAGTGCTTTGTATAAAAGTGGGGGGCCTTTTGTCCTGAGACACGTGTGGGAATGGATGTGGCCACCGCAACCTTCTGGCAGTGTGGTATTCGGTGAGAGGCTTCTCCTCCTCGGGCCTATGTTTATTTCTGCAAAATAAGCCTTACAGAGCCTTCTACCCGCAGGACCTTTTAACAAGGTCATGGATATAGTTCCTAGCAATGTGCCTGATATGTGGGAACTCACTAATAAATGTTAAGAGATTATTATTATTTGTTCAACTTTTTGTGAGTGGACAAGTACAGACCTGAAGTAAAATTCAGCCCAGTAGCTTTTTAAAAAAATATTTTATTTATTATTTGAGAGAGAGAGAGAGAGCTTTAGCAGTGAGGGGAGGGGCAGAGGGAGAGGAAGAAGCACACTCCCTGATGAGCAGGGAGCCCAGTGCAAGTCTCCATCCTGGGACCCCAGAGATGGTGACCTGAGCCCAAGGCAGATGCTTAACTGACTGAGCCACCCAGGCAGGCCTGAATGTGCTTTTGACTAAGAAGGTTAAGACTACTAGGGTGAGGAGCACCTGGGTGGCTTAGTTGGTTAAGCATCTGTCGGGCTCCCATCATGATCTCTGGGTCCTGGGATCGAGCCCCATGTCAGCTCCCTGCTCAGTGAGGCGTCTGCTTCTCCCACCGCTTGTGCTCTCTCTCTCAAATAAATATATAAAAATCTTTAAAAACCCCAAACAGGGCGCCTGGGTGGCTCAGTGGGTTAAAGCCTCTGCTTTCGGCTCAGGTCATGATCTCAGGGTCCTGGGATCGAGGCCCGCATCGGGCTCTCTGCTCTGCAGGGAGCCTGCTTCCTCCTCCTCTCTCTCTGCCTGCCTCTCTGCCTACTTGTGATCTCTCTCTCTGTGTATCAAATAAATAAATAAAATCTTTAAAAAAAAAAAAACCCAAACAAAACCACATTCAGTGAACAACTAGTCATTGATCCCCCAGTCCTAGCTATGTGCCAGGCGTTGTTCTAGGGGGTGGGAATACAGTGGTGCACACCCAAGATAAGGTCTTCACCCTCATGGGCAAATTTATATTCTGGTTTGGGAGAGGACAGCTACAAAATCAACAACAAAGATATTCTTCAGTATTCAGTGCTAGGTAGGGAATTCAAATGTGCTCAGAAATAGTAACAGTGAGACTCTCTTGGATTTGGGGTGGCCAGGGAAAGACTCTCTAATGAGGTAAGGTTTTGTTTTGTGTGGTTTTTTTTTTAAGATTTTATTTATTTATTTCACAGGGAGAGACAGCAAGAGAGAGGGAACACAAGCAGGGGGAGTGGGAGAGGGAGAAGCAGGCTTGCTGCTGAGCAGGGAGCTTGATGAGGGGCTTAACACCAGGACCCTGGGATCATGACCTGAGCCAAAGGCAGATGCTTAACGACTGAGCCACCCAGGCGCCCCTAATGAGGTTAGATTTGAACTCTGTTCTGGAAGACAAGAAAGAGCCAGTTGTGCAAAGATCAGGATCAGGGAGGTAAATAGTCCTGGCAAAAGGAACAAACAGCAAGTGAAACGGCCCCAAGGTGGGAACAAGCTTGTATTTTGGGGAGGGGCAGAGGTTAGTGTGTCCAGAACAGGGAGGTCAGTGGCAAGAGGAGATTGAGATGAAGTTGGAAAGATAAGCAGGGTCAGCTCCCGTGGGGCCCTGAAGGCTATGATGAGGCCTTTAGCTTTTATTCCACATGGGATGGGAAGCCATCTGTGTATTCAGAGCAGATAGAAAAAGTGTCCGATCTTATCAAGAGTAGAAAAAGCTTCATCCCAAGGTCGGCCTACAAGTGCATTAGCCTCGCATGACCACTTACACATTTTGGAAATCTCTGATGTGTTAAAAAGTTGAATGTGCACGACGCATGGTATCTTCCATTTACAATTTTTGAAACAGAAACATGTTGTATAAAAAGGAAACTGGAACCAACATTTACAGAATCCCTGAGGCTTATCTGTACTTCTGCCAAACACTTAAAATGACTCTAAAATGATCTTCCCAAACAGTAGCATCGAGGGTGGGGCTTAGTAACTTCTGGCTGGGCAGTCAAAGATATTTCAACATTTCTGTAGAACATGGGAAACTCTCTTAAATAAAAATTTATTATTATTATTATTATTATTATTATTATTATTTTTAAGTTCCAGACTTCTTTAAGAATCTGATTAATGCTATGGACTTTCTCCCCCAGAAAATGCTCTGCTTAGGATGAAGAAGGAGGTAAATCTGAGTCCTCCTCCTGCTTGTATCTCCTGGCAGAGAGGGTTTCTCCCCATGGCCAGATCCATTACCACCACAGACTCCCCCAGACCTCGTGGGGATGGAGCAGAAGCTCCCTGTTTGCGGCTACTAAGAGGTTCTTTTTTTCTTTTTTTTTTTTTTTGAAGATTTTATTCATTCATTGGACAGAGAGAGAGAGCACAAGCAGAGGGAGTGGCAGAGGGAGAAGCAGGCTTCCCACTGAGCAGGGAGACCACAGAACCCTGGGATCATGACCCGAACTAAAGGCAGCAGCTTAACTGAGCCACCCAGGCACCCCTAAGAGGTTCGTTATGGTTGGTCCATACAGCTTATCCAATCACCACTAGGAGCCCAATCTCCGAAAAGGGTTGAAATATACTCTAGGGCCTGATTTCTGCTCTGTGGCAACAGGAGGAGATTTTGAGGAGATGCCCTCTCTGCCCATCAGGGAAGGATTCTTAATCATTCTTTCTGAATCAAGAGGCCTTTGGATTCCGATGAGAAGCTACTGGCCCATCTCCACAGACGTGCACGTGCAGCCAGCCCGTCTTTACAGTTCCAGGGAAGAAGGGCATTCGCCGAATAGATTAGAGGGCATGGGACAATTTGAGGTTTTAGGGAGTTTTCTCCTCAATTACCTTTGTTTTGGAAATTGAGAGACTGAGGCCCCCAAATGATAATTAAGTGGTCTGCTGGGGCAGAAACAGGGCTATGTCTTCCCGTTTTCCAGCATGATGTGAATTCAAAGCAGACTCTTGTAACAGACAGCTTGGGTTCAAATGCTGCCTTACCCCTAATGTGTCCTGGGACCTCAAGCACCTGACCTCCAAAATGGTGTTGATAGCAACAGGATAGAACAGAATCTGGCCTGTAACAACTGCTAAGTCAATGCCGCTGATACTGTTTTGCAATGAGAGAAGTGAAGTTATTTTGACAAGGACACAGGAAAGGCATGATTAGAAGCCAGGCCTATCTCCAAAGTCAATGAGTGGTGTTAAGCACCAGACTAGTATTTTTTAAACTTCAGTGCATGACCCTTTAGTGGGTCAGAAAATCAGTTTAGCAGGGCCTCGAACAGCACTGGAAATAAAAAATCTCAGTGCATTATACATACCAGTTAAGTAGTACTTGATGACACTTTCATACAGGTGTATATGTATATGTATATACCTATGTACTGTGTATACTAGGTCTTAGGTTGAATGCCATTATCCTTAACTACTAGTGCCTCACAGAAGTTATACACAAGCACAAGGGAGATTTCAGTGAGATCTCTTTACGTGTTATAATCCATCTCGGGAGGGATAGGGATTCCAGTTAGCTCAGGAAGACTCAGAAATAGGGGAACGGGCTATGAACTGTTTAGCACAGAAGGGGGCAAAGAAGATAGGCCACAGTGACCTTGAGTCTAGGTTAGAGCAGAAAGGACTAATTCTTTTTTTTTTTTAAAGATTTTATTTATTTATTTGACACAGAGAGAGAGATCAGATCACAAGTAGGCATAGAGGCAGGCAGAGAGAGAGAGAGGAGGCAACAGGCTCCCCGCTGAGCAGGGAGCCTGATTCGGGCCTCAATCCCAGGACCCTGAGATCATGACCTGAGCTGAAGGCAGAGGCTTTAACCCACAGAGCCACCCAGGCACCCAGAAAGGATTAATTCTTGAAACAAATATTCCCCAAGAGCACACTCTGTGCCAAGACTTTTGCTGGGCTGTGTTAGCTACACAGTGACGACTGAGGCAGTCCTGGTCTTTTCCCCCGCACGGGGCTCTCTGTGCAGTGGGGACAGACCTGTCACTAGACAGTAAGAGACTAAAAATGACCAGGGTGTGGTGGAGGAGGGGTTGGGTTGGTTATCAACACTGGGTTAGAGGAAGCCCATGAGTAAGGAATACAGAGCAGCAAGTTCCAAGCTGGAAACCCATTAGCTAAGGTCTTGTTCCAGCGTAGGTTTAACTCCGAGGAAACTAAGGCCCACCTGTGAGCCCGATTGCCTGCATCACTCTCACAGACTTAGGTGGGCCTAGGATTCTTCAACTCCCAGCTAGGGCTTCTAGAAGTATGTGCTATCCAAGGCATACCTGCCAAGCTCTGTGGCACACTGGAACCCACATTCAGAAGGCAACAACCCTATCCAAACTCACTCTCTCAGCGAAAAGGGCCTGGAAGACAGATGTCTCACACTGCCCAGGGCACTAGGTGACAAGTGGACCAGGATCTCTGCAAAGCTCTTTTCTTACAAGGCGATCTTAAGGCCTTTTTAGAACCAAGTTACCCCATAAAAAAAGTTATATCCCCATTTAACTGCACATATATGATGAGCAGTTAGGATTAAAATTTTGGAGTCACAGAGTGTCTAATTGATATAAACTGCTCTATTTACATAAAAAAAGTCCAATAGCCCAGTGACGCAGCTCTGTTTCCATTTTGCAGATCTGGATACACAGGCATAGAAAACAGTCAAGTCTGTCAACTACCACCAGCGAGGAAATGCAAAGCTGGGTTTGTGAGGCTTCAGGGCCTGTGCTCACCATGACGGGACGCGACGAAGTCAACTTTCCTAACCTCCGCTCCAGGGCTCTTTAAGAGCCTCGGAACAGAGAGGAAAGGCGAGATCACAGTAAAGCGAGATCAAAGCGTATGTAAATAAGGATCAGGGGCTGCCGGGAAGTATCGCTGCGGCGAGCCTTTAGGGAAAGCGGGCGTCAGAGTCCTGCTGCGCCTGCGCAATCCTGTCTCTTCTTTCCGTCCGGCGCCTGCGCGTGGCACCTCTCTAGCTCACCTCGACCCAAACTTGCCTAAAGTACGCAGGCGTTCCGCTCCAAGTCGGCCTCTAGCCCGGCCTTGCGCCTGCGCTCTAGCGCTCTCCGAGTTCATCTCTCGCTCTTTTACGTCAGTTCCTGTTTGTGGCGGGAGAAGGCGGTATTTCCGGCCAGAGGGTGGGAGGGGGCGGTAAG
>LNAC01000161.1:725036-783984 GCA_002007465.1 Ailurus styani
GCCCCTGAGGGGCCGGGGGCGGCTGGCCGTACCACTGAGGCGGCGCGGGGTGGGGGCACACCAGAGTGCGGGGACCGAACCACTGCGGAGCTGGGGGCTGAGCCAGTGGGATGGGAAGGGTGCGCCCGCCCGGTGTGCGAGAGCTAAGCCGTCGGGGGGGGGCGCCTTACCGAGGGCAGGGGGGCTGTACCTCTTCGGGGCTGTGGGAGCTGTTCCTCTAGCGTGTTTAGGGAGGTGAGGGGCTGCTGGGGAGGGAGCTGTACCGAGGGCGGCCCGGGTAGCGCCGTGTGGGTTATACCACTGAGGTGCTGGGGGGGGCCATCCTGAGAGCGTGGAGGAGCGCTGTGTCGAAGGAGGAGGGTTGTGATGTTTTTGATCTTTGAGGGACGCGCGGGGGTGAGGGGGCAGGCCCCAGAGGGTGTTCAGGGGAGTATTTCGGGAGGGCTGTAATGCGGAGCGTTGAGGAAGGGCTTTGCCTCCCGAGTTTGGTGGGTGCGGCTTGGGGGTTTACACGGAGCCGGAGGAGGGAGGGTCACTATGGAACTTCTTAACGACTTTGGGGGAAACTAGATGGTCGCTGGGATTTCTGTCCTACAACCTTTTCATATTATTAAACCTTTTTTTTTTAAAGGTGTGTGAGACACTTCTGCGGCAAAGTCTTTGTTTCTGTGGGCAGGAGATGTTTTAGAAGCCTCCGTCTCAAGTTTTCTGAGCTTTCAGCTCCATATTAGGGAGGGGAGGAAGTATTGAGCTCAGATTTGAGGAGCCGTGTCCCCTGGATCTGCTTGTTAAGACGCAGGAGGAAGGAGTGTTTAGAGGGACAACTCTGTCGAGGCAAGGTGGCTGGGACGTCTTGATCCTTGGGATTCTGAAGACCCCCTTCCTCTCCTTTGGGGGCTGCCTGGGCTTAGCAAGAGGCCTGGGCTAGAGTAATCAGGTTGGTCCTCCATAGTCTGCCTTTCAACCTTGTCCTCTCTTTGCCTCTCAGAAAAGCACTGGGGAGTTCAGCCCTGGCCAGACCTGGCCGGTCGGTGGGTGCACAGGAGCCAGGCACCAATACAGATCATGGCAGTCTCCATTCTGGTCATGAGGCTGTTTGTGTCTCCCTGGTTAGCTGTCCCCCCCTCCTATCGTGTTTATGCTCCCCAACAGGCGATAACAGTTGGTCTCACCATTAGGCGACAATGAGGCTGAGTGCTGTTTTCCCAGCTGTTCCTCCCTGCAGAGGCCCAGGGGACTTGGGTGGGGGTGCCCTGGCCCAGCCCGAACCAGGGAGGAAGGTTTCTCTGAAGGACTTAGGGTAGCAAATCTCCCACAGATCTAGTTTCTCAGTGTGGTCACTGGGTGGGTGCTTGGAGCCACTGCCCTTGCACCCTAGGCCAGCTCATGACCTTGGCTTGCCTGGTAGCCTTTGCCCCAGGTCTGGAGTTCCCGGAGGGCTGGCTGCAGTCCCTGATTGACCCAGCTAATGTGGGCTGGTGATGTGGTCAAAGGCTGGTCCACATCCTGGGCTCTCAAGCTGATTGGCTTCTCAGGTTGTGGTTCCTAGAGAAGGGTCCTTGAGGTCCTTGGATCTCTTTGAGACTGGGGGGCTCTAGAATTTTTCTCCACTAGGGCCTTGTTTCTCTGGTCTCCTTCTGCCCGCTTTCAGAGGGTTTGCCTGGTGGGGTTAACGGCAGCAATAAAAACCATAACCGTGAGATCGATGGCTGACATTTTTTGAATGCTCTCTGTGTACCACACACTATTCAGAATGGATTAACTTGCTGAATACATTCTAGAGCCATAGATACTGTTGTACGATCTCCGTGTTAGAAAGGGAAACTGAAGCACAGAGAGGCAAGTCATTTCCAGAGCTAGTGAACAGCTGGCGTTTATTGGCCGTCCACAGTATGTCAGGCGTGTGGCAACCCTTTGACACACATGAGCTCTTTTAAATCTCAAAACGCATCTACAGGATAGGTATGGTTATGCCCATTTTATAGACTCCTGTGAGCTAGGTAGGAGTGTGGTGCCCATTTTACAGATGGGACCGAGACACCTGCTGTGAAGTGAAAGGATTGGCCTGATGTGTTACAGCCAGAAGTAATAGAACCGAGATGTGAACCCCTGCCAGGCCCAGTTTGGCCTCAGTGAACTTCTTGTCGACAACTAAAACCATGGGTTAGTTGCCCCCAGCAGTGGAAATGGTATTTCTCTTTTTGCAGAATGAGACATTGGGGCTCAGGGGAAGAACTGCTTTGCCCTAGGTCCATCAGACCCTAGGGGGCAGGCCAGGCTTTGAACCCAGGTCAGCTTGCCTCTAGTGTTGTGCACTCTTTGTTCCCCAGGTCCCCAACCAGAGTGGGTCTCTAGCACCTCAAAGGCCCTGCCCTAGACCCTCCCACCTATACTCTTGGGCATTTCCTTCCCCTCACCCTCCGAGCCCAGGGCTGCTGTGAGCACCTCTAAGGGGCAGCCAGTCTAGTAGTTCTGGGCTTGCTGGTGAAACTTGGTCCCTCCTCAGAGTTGAGCCGGGAGCAGGGGTGGGGGGATGGGAGGGTGTTTTAACCCAGTGCAGTGTGTGTACTGGGAGCCAGAAGATGGCAGGGGGCCGGGATAGAGGCCCCTGCTCAAGCATGGTGTGGTGGGCCTGTGTGCAGTTTCTGGAGCTGTCATGTTCTGACTGTGTGACCTTGGACCTCAGTGTTCACCCCTTGTGCACTGGGCCCTGGATGGCACCCACCTCAGACTGTTGTGAGGATGAAATGAGTTCATCCACCAGAAGTTCCTGGGACGGTGGCTGGCGCCATGCACATGCCCGGTTGGCAGTCCTGAGCGCGTCCATCCTTAGTCCATCCACGCCCTCTCTCCTCGGTTCTCTCCTCTCGGTCCTCTCAGGTATCTTGGTGTCCTGCTCCCCAGCTGGCCCAGCCAGAATCCAGGAATCCTGTGTCCTGGTTTCTGACCTCCGTAAAGAGCAGCAGCAACGTGGTTCAGAGCAGTGGGTTCAAATCCAGCCCTAGCACTCCCTGGCTCTGTGCCCTTGAGCAGGTTCCTCAGCCTTTCTGAGCTTCCATTGTCTGTGTGGAGGGATGGTCATTCCCCCTGATATGTTGTGTGAAGGTGAGATGGGCTAATTTGTGGAAAGCGTTTACAGCCTCTCTGGCATAACAGTCTCCAGTAAATGTTTCCTGTTCTTACTCTTTCAGAAGAGTGCCTGACACGCGGTGAGCCCTCAGGATAGCTTAGCAATTGTAGTTCATATTATTTTGGACGCCCTTCCCCGGCTGCAGAACCTCAGCAGTTACCTCCAGGAGGAGGGCCTGGCTGCTGGGTTAAATTAGCATCTCCATTTTCCAGATGAGGAAACCAAGGTTTTGGAGGCTTGGGGTGGGGTGGGGACATATAATCAAATAAAGGGTAGCAAGTGCAGCACCCAGGCCTCCTCGTCCTCCCACATGGTTGCTGCCCAGAGCTCCTCTGAGGTCAAAATTCTGGCTCTTTTTCAGATGTCAGGTTCTGCTCCACACGCCCCCCTCCCCGCAGCCACTCTATGTGCTTTCACTGAATCTCCACCACAGTCCCCAGGAGTGGCAGGAAGGGCCTTGACCCAGGTGAGAACAGCCCTTTTGAAGGTCGCAAGGGTGGGTGCAAGCTGGGTGAGGAGCAGAAGTGGTGGTGGGAGTCAGGGGCCCAGCTGTGCAGAGCCACCTTGGCCGGGGTTGCAGGGGGTGGTGGGGGGAGAAGTGTGCCTTGGGTCCCAAAGGCATCACAGAGCCAGAGGGTTTCCCTGATCCGCCAGCCTTCACTGAGCACCTACTGCGTGCCTTGCGTCTCTTTGGGTGCTGGGGATACAGCCTTGCCCTCGACGGAGCTGCTCCTTCCGTGGCACCAAGGGAGCCAAACTGTCAACCTGGAGAATAAATGAGGGACAGGTTCGAGGGAGGCGCTAGGCAGTCTTTGTGACCGGGAGCTTCTGTAGCTGGGCTGTCAGGAAGGCCTCTGCTGATCCCTGATCGGTCAGACCAGGTGAGTGAGGAGAAGGACCCGCCTTGGTGGGGTGCAGTGGGGGAACCACAGGGCCAGAGTTGAAAGCTTGGTGAGGGGCAGGGACCTGCAGCATGGAGGAGGCTTGAGTGTGGTGCGGCAGGGTGAGCGAGCGGGGGCCCCGGGCGGAGGGCAGGCAGGGGTTGGAGCCTTGCAGACTGCTCTGAAGAATAGCTTGGTCAAATTTCAAGCTTCAGAAGGTGCCTTTTGCCAGAAGAGGTTCTCAGGCTTCTGCCTGGGGCGGGGGGTAGATTTTCGAGCTGGTCAGGGAGTTTCACATGCCTCCCACTTCCCCCTTGAGTAGAATCACTGCCTTAGAAACGGCAGCGAAGGCGTGATGGTCGCCTCCCTCCTCTGTGGTTTTCACACCGCATTCCCCAGGGCCCAGGGCTGTTCCGTTTAGGGACGGATGGAGGGGGATGGAGGGAGCCTCAGTGAGGTGATTTGTGCCCACCCCTCCCCAACCCAAAGAGCTGGGCTAACATCAAATAACAGTGCAAAACAGTGGTAATACCTGATAAAAGCTGTACGTGGCTGACTTGCCCTTCCATGCAGCTTGTGTGCCTGAGGACCCGCCACATTCCTGGTTGCTGCTCTAGAACTTGGAAGACCAGGCCTTAGGGGCCTACTTTCTAGTGGAGACAGGTGCCCAGCAAACAAATCTAGGAGAGGATATCAGTTTCTGACTAATGTTAGAAAGGCAAAAGAGGAAAGAGCGTGTGGGAATATTACTGTGGGGTGATCAGAGAGGGCCTCATGGAGGAGGTGACACGTAGATAGGGAATGGAGTGCTGTGAAGGAGCCATGGGAGGACTTGAGTGAAGATCCCTTAGATTGAGGCTACATGGCTCTGATTCCCAGCTCACAGAGCCCTGGAGAGCTGGGTCCCCAACCCCGCAGTGGTGGGGATGGGCTCTGAATTTGGGCAGTGTGGATCCAGAGTCTTCTGAGACCAGGTGATCATGGGTGAGGGAGCCTCACACTGAAGGCTTAGTGCAGTAAGCAGAGGCTGGGCTGTTGATTTTCCCAGACTTGCTCTGGGCTGTCTTCCTGGAAGGAATGGAGAGACCCTCAAAGCAAACCTCCTGGGGTCTCCGGAAATCCTTTGGGATGGGGGGTTGGATAGGAGTGTCTTTTGAAGTTGCTCTCTGGGCCTCTGGAGGACCCAGGGACACCCCTCTCTGGGCCTCTCTTCAACTGCCCAAGAGCTCTCAGTGGAAGGCTCTCAACCACCAGGCCCCCGGGCTGCACGGTGGGGTGGTTCCGTGGCAGGCTCTTCTGGACAACCAGCCAAGCAGCAAGAGGCCCAGCTAGGGGAGACAGCCCTGGGAGCAGGACCAGGAGGGAGGGAACAAGAGAGCGGGGACCGGGGGGTGGGGGATCGGGCCTGGCCCCCTTGGGGGCAGGACCCGCCGCCAGCTCAGCACCCGCCGTGGGGCCTGGCTGCACTGGGTGCGTGAGGCAGGGGACGGTAAGCCGGGGTGGCTGAGGGGCGACTGCATGTGGAGGTCCATGCCGGAAGTTCCTCGAGCCCTGCCCTTCTGCCCGGGAAGCTTGTCCGCAGATGTTGTTTCTGAGGGTGAGGCCAGAAACCCAAGCCTGCCTTGGTTTGCCACCTTGTGGTCCCTTTGCGAATGAGGGAGGGGGGCAGCGGCCACTCCCTTGCCCCCTTCCCTCACCCCTCCCGGCCAGATTTCGAGGCCTTCATCATCCGGTGGGTCATTGCATAGTGGTCGGGGCTGACCTGGGTGTGCTCCCTGCTCCCAGCTTCTCGCTGTGGAATGCTGGGGGCCTTATTTCATGTCTTTGAGGTGGGTTTTGCTCGGCCGAGACGGGAATGGCGCTGCCAAGTGGGGCTGTCGGGAGGATTCAGGGATCGTGTGTGTTAGAAAGTGCCTGACATGGGGCCTCCTGGAAAGGCGCTCCGTGGAGCTGGGCTGCTGCTGGAGATGGTGAGCCTGGGTCAGGCTGGGTATCAGCGAGAGGACGAGGGGCTCCGGGCGCAGCCAGCCTGGGCTCGCTGGTTGGTGGAGCTGCTGTGTTTGGAGCCGTGGGAGGAGGTGGCAGGCCGATCAGCTGAGGTTCCCGCAGGGGAGGGCTCCCGACAGGAATATCAATCATACCCATCACCGAGCCCCGCTCAGCCAGACACGGCTCTGAGCAGCCTGTGCTTGGACATAGCAGCCTGTGAGGTAGGGTAATGAGCACCGCCGCTGCTGGTCAGGAAACTGAGGCATAGAAAGCTACGTAGAGTGCTGTCGTTATTTATTTTTTTTTAAAGATTTTATTTATTTATTTTGACAGAGATTACAAGTAGGCAGACAGACAGGCAGAGAGAGAGGAGGAAGCAGGCTCTCTGCCGAGCAGAGAGCCCGATGTGGGCCTCGATCCCAGGACCCTGAGATCATGACCGAAGGCAGAGGCTTTAACCCACTGAGCCACCCAGGCGCCCAGAGTGCTGTCGTTACTGAGAGCTAGCAGGGCGGCCTTTCTGGCCTTTCCGTGCGGGGCCTGCCTCGGGGCCTCATCTGCCTGCTCTCACCAATCCTCACCCTGATCTGGGAGCTCGACACAGCTCTTCCTCCCATTTCATAGGTGAGCGAGCAAAGGGCGGGCAGAATACTGAATTTGCCCAAAGTCACAGTGTTGGTGACAGGAAATTTGAAGCGAGCTCTATCTGGGGTTCAGTCTGCCTTTTTGATACTGGCTCTTCTGCCTCTGATCAATGCCATGGCCGCTGTTTCTGAGCTAGTTTCTAATTCAGAACTGTTTGTGATTATTATTGTTGCTGTTTTAAAGATTTTTATTTTAAGTAATCTCTACACCCAACGTGGGGCATGAACCCACAACCCCAAGATCAAGAGTCGCTCACTCCACCTACTGAGCCAGCCAGGCACCCCTCACAACTGTTGACCTAATGATCTTTTTTTGCTTTCTCTTCTCCTAGACAGAGCTGGCACGAAGTAGGCCTTAGTTGTTCTGGAAATGACTGGATTAAGCTCCATTTGATCCTTGCTTGGGAGATGGGGTCCACCCCACCTAATGCCCATGGAGCCCTGGCCTTGGCCACCCCCTTCCTTCCCTAGAGGCCAGGGGGCAGGGGTGAGGGTTGGGAGGTACTCCCCTATCCCCTGCCTTGGGGTCTGATTCCCGAATGGCCTCTGGAGCCCGCCCTGGGCTATTTTGGTCATTTGTGTCTTCCATTCTTTCACCACGTAATATATTGAGGACCTACTGTGTGCTGTGGATAGTTTTAGCTGTCAGGGAGTGGCACTGGTCTACTAGAGGAGACGGAGAAGTAGCGTTTGTCCAAGAGTGCTTGGTGCCGCAGAGGAAGGGAACAGAGATCTGGCTGCCCTTGGCAGGAGGGGAACTTGGGGAAGGCTCCTGAGGTGAGGCATTCAGGCCTTGACATGAAAGCCCAAAGGAGCAGACCAGGCAGGGGTGCAGCATAGGTAAAGGCCCTAAGGTGGCGTACACCTCATTGTGGTGACCCTGAGTACATGCCACTGCAGCTGGGGGAGGGGGGTCAGCGCACAGGTGGGTGGCAGGGCCCAGGTCTGGTCGGCAAGTTTGTGCTTCTTAAACTGGTGTCCCAAGACCTGGAGGGGGGTGGGGGAGTGTGGAGTGTTGAGCATGTGTTTTGGGGTAGTGTCTGCGACTTGTCTACTTTTTTTAGCTGTGTGTTTTCGTTTAGATGATATTTTCAACAAGTTAATATGGGCATGTCATGAATCATCTGGATGATTCCTTTAACCAACTAGTGACAGGATGAACAGAGCTGCCACTTCCATAGCTCTGACTAACTCGGACTCAGGCTAACCCTTGACTTTGGAGTTTGCCTTTTTGTAATTGCTGCCTGTTTTCCCAAGTGCTGGCTTCATCCCCAGCTATGCTTGAAGCATGTCTCACTGGGTCCCCATGATGACCCTGGATTGCCAAAAACAAAAAAACAAAGACCCAGAACCACCCCCCCCTTAACAAAACATCTTTTGAAATACTATAAACATACGCTTAGGTTGGCATGAAGATGGCGTTTTATAGGTGAGGACACTGAGGTTCAGGGAAGTGACCTGTGTATCCTGGAAGGCAGCAGTCAGGACTGGACTGACCAGCACTCTGGGGGTGGGTTTGGGCCTCTGAGCCCTGTTTCAGCTCCCCGGGCTGAATGTGTCAGGGGTTGGGAGTGATGGTCTCACATGGCAGCTTCTCCATGGCAGGCTGGGGTGAACCAGCTCCTTGGGCCTGTGAGCACACCCCCAGCCCTCACCTCCCCCCACCCTTCTCCTGCTTTCAGCCTCCTGGTTCTTCGTCAGAGAGGTTCTGTGGAGCTGCACCTCTAGTAGGCTAGCCACTAGCCCTGCGTGGCTATTTGAGTTTTAGTGAATTAAACTGAAATACAAGTAAAAATTTAGTTTTTTACTTGCACTAACCCCTGTAGCTACATTTCTGTTCTTACAGAAAGTTGTGTTGGCTAGATCAGCCATCTCCTGCACTCACCTGCTATGTGATCTTGGGTCTGTGATTTCGTCTCTGTGGGTCTCAGTTTCCTCTTCTGAGGAATGGGGATAGTAGTAGCATCTCCCTCCCAGGAATGCCGCGAGCACTCATACGAGTTCAGACCTGGCACGTCAAGAACCCTCAGTGAACGTTAGCCATAGGTAGGGCCCTCTCTGCTGGCTCCTAGGTGCCCCGGGGATAAGATGGGGACTCACACCACCAGACCCTGCCTCAAAACTGCGGGCCAAGGAGTCATGGAGATGGTGACGTGGAGCAACGCCTGTGGGGGGAGAAGGCCTCAGCCAGGCTTGGGGGGGCTCGTAGTGCGCACGCGTGTGCTCGTGTCCGTCAGGGACAGCCCGGGTCTGCAGGATGTCAGGGATGGTAAGGGAGGGCTGGCCTGGATGTGAGAGGGGACTCGGTCTCTTGGGAGTGAGGGCAGAAGGAGGTGGTAGGGGCTCAGGGCTGGGACGGACGTGATCCACTTTCCTCTGCCGCCTCCCGGCTGCCCAGCGTTGGGTACTCACTGCATCCTTCCTGTCCTCAGTTTCCCCATGGATAAAATGGGGGTCCTCGTGGCCCCCCAGTGAGCCAGGAGGTGAGAGAGGCCAGTGCGTAGGGCTGCTTCTGGGACAGCTGCAGAAGGCGGCTGTGACACAGCCTCTGCCTCACTGGGGCCAGGAACCCGCGTCCCACTGCGCCCCAAGCCAGTGCGCTCCCCATCTGCCCTTGAGAAATAGCCACAGCCCTCACAGCGACCCCCAGGCTTCCCCGCAGTCTCACGTGCTTCGTTCCCCTCCACCCTCCTGACTGAGCCTCGCGCAGGCCACACCTGGCCTTGGCGCCACTCTCCCTGGGCCTGGGGTGCTCTCCCCCCTCTCCTGGCCCCAGCGGCTGCCTCATCTCTCAGTGAGCATTTCTGCTCACAGTTCAGCATCTCAGTGAGCTCGTCTCTGATCACCCTGGATAAAACCAGAAACCCTCGACCCTTCCCACGTACCGCGTCCTCCGTGTGCTGCTTTTCTCCGAAACGTTTGTCAGCTTCTGTTACAGCATGTAATTTGCCTGTTCGTTTAGCTTTACTTTAAGGTCTCTCCATCCCCTCCCCTCCCCCCATAAACTCGCCTAGGGCAGGGAGTCCTGTTTTGGTCACTGCTGCCTCCCTGGTGACCAGAGCAGTGCTGACACAGCATGGGTGCTGTAGTTGTGGAATGAATGAATTCAGGATTTTTTGTTTTGCCTTTACTTGACCCAACTCTGACCTCATAAGCTATGATTGGGTCTGCTACCCCTGCCCTGAGTTTATGAAAGCTCTGGGCCTGGGCCTGTGGTGGGGACACGGTGGGGACCAGGACATTCCCATCCCTGCCTTATGGAGCTCCCCGTCCAATGGGGGAGGCACCGTTACCCAGATAATTGTCCAGGTGGCTGAGCGTACTAGAGGTAAGTGCCGTGAGGGGGCAGGAAGCTGAGCTCTGAGGATCTGTGACTCTTTGTGGGGCAAGGAGCAGTCAAGGCAGGCTTCCCTCTGGAAATGAGGACTTAGCAGGTGAAGATGGGTGAGCAGTGTGCCGAGTCGGGGGACTGGTATGTGTAAAGGTCCTGGGGTGTGTGTGTGTGAGAGAGAGAGAGAAAACACATGCGCAAAGACTGTTCAAGGGACCAGGAGAAAAGTGCGTATAGGGATGGTGCTGCTGATCGATGAGGCAGGAGGATAGGAAGGGGCCACTTCAGGTGGCCCTTGTCTCCGTGAAGGCCTGGGATGTGATCCCCAAGCAGGGGAGGGGCAGGGTCAGAGCCGTGTTTGGGGCTGCACCCTGGTGCACTCGGTGTGTTTGGAGCCCGCGGCCAGGCCGGCTCAGATATCTGACGTGATTTCTGTGGGGTGCTGTAAGGCCCTGGGTGACGGGCTGAGCGGGGAGGTGTGGGGCGGGGGTGGCAAGGAAGAGAAGGAAATCTGCTCTGTGCTTATTCTTGTCCCAGTATCTTTTGCAGCCCACCTACGTCTTCAGCCTGTTCCCAGCCCTACCTGCTCCAAGTAGACAGATGGGGCAGCTGAGGGAACTGTGCGCTGTGGAAGAGAAAAAAAGTATCTTTAACGCTGCCTTCCCACCGAGGAGGTGGACTAGGTAAAAATTCACATGTTACAGAAACGTGCGACATGGGAGGTGAGGGTCTCCCCGCCGGCCCCCGGCAAAGGCCGTAGCACCTGACGGGTGCCGAGCAGTTGCCATGCGGGCCGAGTTCAGAGGACCTGATGTGGATTAACTCCTTTCGTCCTCACCGCAGCGAGTGCCGACCCTTCCTATCTCTAGCTTGTGGCTGGGGAAGAAAGGGGAAGCGACGCGTCCAGGGTCTCATAGGAGGTGGCAGAGCTGAGGGGCAAGCGCATCTGTTCCTCAGGCAGCATTGACTCCTGCCCCAGTGATTCTGCCTCTTCGGGCACAATTCCTTCCGCGCAGGCGACGTTTACACACGCGCCTCCGCTGGCCCCCAGCCTGAGACGCTCTTCCCCGCCAGATCCGTTGATCAGATGACTGCTGTTCTGGAGAGGCTGCTGTGGCTCACGTTTACCCTGGGCCGTGACCAGCGCGCCGGGCTCCGCAGCGCCAGCGGCGAGAAACCGCCAGCACGGAGGCGCTGTGCCGAGGGCCCGCGTCTGTGGCAGGAAGGCAGTCAGGTGCCTGTTCCGGGGAGCCGTGAGCGCGCGGAACAGCCTGCCACGCGGGACCCCGAGCCCGCGCTGGGGGACCCCCCCGGCCTCCCCACTGCACAGGGCGGGCGGCTTGGAGCCCACAGAGCTCGGGGGCAGGCACCTGGCTCCCGGTGGGCCAGACTCAGGCCACGTGGCCGCCGGCCTCGCCAGCTCCGCGCTTCCCAGTCTGGGGACTGGCACCGGTCGTCGCGCTTCGTGACTTGGTTTCTTCGCTGAGAAGAGATTGTAAAAGTGCATGGGAGGGGGTGCCTGGCCTGTGGTAAATGAGACACAGGCTCATGGGTGTCCCTTCCCTCCCTTTAGTGCTGTTGCATTAACCGGCACTACGATGCCAGAGCCCTGCGGTGGGCGTTTCGTTTGCTTCCAGTTTTTCATGATTTCAGCAAGTGCACCCTTGGCACAGTGGTTTGCAGCCAGGGGGTGGCTCTGCCCACAGGGGACATTTGGTAGTGTGTGAGGACTCTTTTTTTTTTTTTTAAAGATTTTATTTATTTATTGGGGGGGAGGGGTCGGAGGAAGGGGGAGGGAGAAGCCAACTCTGCACTGAGCACAGAGCCCCAAGCTGGGATTGATCCCATGACCCTGAGATCGTGACCTGAGGCGAGATTAAGAGTCAGACGCTGGCGCACCTGGGTGGCTCACTTGGTTAAGCGACTGCCTTTGGCTCAGGTCTTGATCTCAGGGTCCTGGGGTCGAGCCCCGAATCAGGCTCCCCCTGTTCTGTGGGGAGCCTGCTTCTCCCTCTCCTTCTGCCTGCCTCTCCCCTGCTTGTGTGCTCGCTTGCTCGCTTTCAAATAAATAAAATCTTTTTTTTTTTTAAGATTTTATTTGACAGATCACAAGTAGGCAGAGAGGCAGGCAGAGAGAGAAGGGGTAGCAGGCTCTCCGCCGAGCAGAGAGCCCGATGTGGGGCTCGAACCCAGGACCCTGAGATCATGACCTGAGCCGAAGGCAGAGGCTTAATCCACTGGGCCACCCAGGCGCCCCTCAAATAAATAAAATCTTAAAAAAAAAAGTCAGATGCTGAATCCACCGAGCCCCCCAGGCACCCCAGTGAGGACTTTTTTGATAGTCACAGCTCAGGAGGGTGTGCAAGTAGAGACCAGAGATGCTGATAACACCCCCCCTCCCCCAGGCGCACAGCAGCCTCTGCACCAAGAATTACCCAGTTCCAAATAACACTGCTGGTGAGGCGGAGAAACCCCACCTTAGAACCTCCGTGCACCGGCGCCATCATTTTCTTGCAGGAGAAATTCCAACGGGGGATTGCCACTTTTCCAGTATTGCTAAAGTGTGTGCTCAGAGCGAGGGACCAGTTCACAGAGCTGCGAACAGCCAACAAGGGAGTGGCTTCCCTCCACTCACCCCGCACGCGCGTCTTTCCTCCTAGAGTCCCGCAAGCAGGTGCTGCCTGCTGAAGAACAGGTTCCTATTGTCTTTGCATTTATCCCCTGAGCAAGTCTTCTTCAAGGAGCTGTAGCAAAAGCACAGATTAGAGGGCAGGTGGCGGAGGCCCCTGGGGGGTTGTAGCCCGAGGAAGGAGCCCCACCCTGCTGTCTCCAGCTCCATCCTCGGCCTCCCCTCCTGCCTCCCTTATGCCATCTGTGCCGTCTGGCTTAGAAAACCAGGTCAGGGAGAGGAGGGGCAGAGAGAAAAAGGACTTGACGAGTGGCAAGGAAAGGAAACTAACTTACTCTGAGCCTGTTCTAGGCAGGCTAGTTCACTCTGCGCACATTCATTCCACAGATAACTTGTTAAGTGGCCACTGTGTGCCCAACACCTTGCAAGGCTCAGAGGATCCAGCAGGCCCGAGAGAGGCCAGGGCCCCTGCTCTTACCATGCTGACATCATAGCGGGGAGAGGTCGACAGTAAACTGATAAACGAATAAATACAGTCCCATTAGTGATGATAAATGCTTACAAAGAAAAATGAAGGATAAGGAGAGGTATGGAGAAAAATAAAGGTTAAAGGGAGATAGGATGGGTGCTCCCTTTTGTCTACTTAGGAAGGCTTCTGGAAGAAAGAGGCACGTGAGCAGAGGCTGAAGAAAGTGGGGTGGGGCCTCTCAGATACCTGCGAGCAGAGCATTCTGACCAAAGGGGCAGCAGGTGCAAGGGCCCTGAGGTAGGGACATCCTGGTGTGTTGGAGGAGCCACAGGACTAGGTGCTGCTGAAAAGGAGTGTATTTGGAGAAGTAAAGGCGGAACCATGCAGACCTCATAGGGTCCTGGGGCTCCTGTAAGGACTCTGGCTTTTACTCAGGGTAAGATGGGGACACTGCAGGGTTTGAGTGCAGGAGGGATGGGCTCCGACTGGGGTGTTCACAGGGTCCCAGACTATAGGGGGGTGAGGACAGAAGTACTGGAGCTCAGTGAGGCTTCACAATCCTCCCTCCCCCTCCCCAAGCAGCAGGAACCACACAACCCTAATTTTACAGAGGAGCAAACAGGTTTGAAAGGACCCTGCCCAGGGCTGCCACGAGGGCCTCCCCCAACGGGCTGCCCTGCCTCGCCCTGTAAGTTGCCTCACACGGATGTGACTCGGGCCCTGTGAGCTGAAGCTTCTTAAGGAGCTACAGTTTGGAAACCATTGAGCAATAGGTAACACCTGTGAGTTAGATAGATGGGAATACAAACGTCTTAAAGAAGTTTTAAAATAAACCATTGTAGAGTGTTTGAGACCTAACGGTGTAGTAAGTCAGTGACACCCATGTACTCGGCAGCTCTTGAGACCAATAAAAGCTTGCCAGAGTGGTCAGAGCCTCCTCGGGGACCCCTGTCCGTTGCCTTCCCCTGTCCCTGCTCAGTGACCACCGAGAGCAGTGATCTTCATCCCTGTTCAGATGTCTTCTGTGCGGAGCTTGACGTCCCCTCCCCGCCCCCCCCTGCAGCCCACTCCCCATGCTGTGGGGCCCTGGCTTTTCTCCAGCAGGATCGTGTTGTGGAGGGAAGCTCTGCAGTCAGAGGACGGGGTGTCACTTGCCTGTGGCCACGCAGCTGGGAAGCCAGCAGAGCCTGGAGGTGAAAGGATCCTCCGGACCCCTGAGGCCTCCTCCTTCCTCACTGGGGACCCGGTCTTTTTTTTTTTTTTTTAAGATTTTTTTATTTATTAGAGATAAAGAGGGAGCAAGTCAACATGAGCAGGGGAGCTGACAGGCAGAGGCAGAGGGAGAGGGAGAAGCAGACTTCCTGCTGAGCAGGGAATCTAATGTGGGGCTCGATCCCAGGACCCTGAGATCATGACCTGAGCCAAAGGCAGATGCTTAACGACTGAGCCACCCAGGCGCCCCAACCCAGCCTTCTTGAGGGGAAAATCCAGGCACACCGGCCTTGGGGAGAGTGAGCCCTGGAAACCAGGAGGCTTGATTTTGGCTCCCCACATTCTTTGGACTCTCAAACCTAGATTCTTTTTTTATAGTTACTTCCTTTGTCATATGATACAGAAAAATATATTAAACCCATTTTTTTTTTTTTAAGATTTTATTTATTTATTTGACACAGAGAGAGATTACAAGTAGGCAGAGAGGCAGGCAGAGAGAGAGACAAGGAGAGGAGGAAGCAGGCTCCCTGCTGAGCAGAGAGCCCGATGCGGGCCTCGATCCCAGGACGCTGAGATCATGACCTGAGCCGAAAGCAGAGGCTTTAACCCACTGAGCCACCCAGGCGCCCTATTAAACCCATTTTGTATGGTGCAGTATAACAAATAGCTAGTGAGCAGAGCCTGGTGTAGCCACAACAGAACACGGTCAGCTCCCAGAAGTTCCCCCTCCGTTGGTCTTGAAGCTACCCACTCTCCTGACTTTCGCAGATTAGTTTCCTTGACGTTCAGTGTAGTTTTACAAGTGAGAAAGGCACCCCTAAACACGTAGTATGGTGGTGGTGCCTGATCCTGAACTTACTGTGAATGGACCCATAATTGATGTGTTGTTGTGTGTCTTGTTTCTTTAATTTATTTCGTGGTAACTTTCTTATACTTTGTCCCTGTTGTATGTGTCGGTGAGTGGAGGAACGTTCTGCCGTATGAATTTACCTCCGTTTATCCATTCTCTTGTGGGTAGATACTTGGTCTGTTTCCAGTTCGAGGGTTACTGTGAGTGTTGCTGTTGTGAACATTCTAATATATGTCTCTTGGTAAACAAACACTCCTTTCTGTTGCGTTGGGTTGTGGAATTGCTGGGTCATGCATGGAGTGTGGGTGCATATTGAGTTTTCATTTTGACTGCCAAGCAGTTTTCTGTAGTGGTTGAACCATTTTTCACTTCCACCAGTATTGATTTGTATCTTTGTCAACACTTGACATTGTCAGTTTTTAAAATTTCAGCCATCCTGGTGCATGATTTTAATTTGCATTTCTCCTTAAATAATGAGACTGCGTGTGTTCCTTGGTAGTATGGGTGTCCTGTCTTGTGAAGTGGCCTTGCCCTTTTTGCCTTGCCTCCCAGGGGGCTCACATCGAGCCTACAAGCTGCATCTCTGGCCCGGACCTCAGTTGACTTGGGCCCGGATCCTCAAGGAAGCAGTGAGTGGGGATGGGGCCGTGCAGGCCCTCCCTGCCGTGCGGTGTGCTGGGGCCAGTGGCCAGGGCAGGCCCCTGAGTGCTGACACCTGGCTTCCAGTGGCTGTTCTCTGCCCTCCTGCCTGGGCGGCCTCCACCGGCAGCTCCCCACGGAGCTTGGCTTCGTATTTCATCCTCTTGGCCTGGTACTTCATCATTCCAGGACCGCATCAGAGACCCCTCAGTGGACAAGGCGGGTTCTGGGAGGGGCACAGGGGGTCTTCCAGTTCCTCCTCTGCCCTCACTCAAGCTGCTGCTGGCTCTCTAGTTGCCGAAATGAGAATGTAGAAAAGTGGCCCGGGGGCGCCGAGCAGTGGCCAGGGCTTCCACCATCCTCAGCAGGGAGACCCAATGGCTTCCACTCTCTGAGCCTCTGCCCACCCCTGGGCATGATCACTGCCCCTCTGGTGGGGTGGTTGGGTTCGTTCAGGAGGCACTCCATGAGGGCACCGGCACCCCACTTGCTCAGGGCCACCTGGCAGTGGCTCTTGGACTCTGCGACCCTGACCACTCTTGGCCACACCTGGCTGCCTTTGTTTCTCTCTGATCACGGCAGCTGCGTGTTTGAGGGCTCACCCACGCTTGGGTGGGTGAACACGTTTGGGTGTTCCCGGGGGCCAGGCCAGGCAGTAGGCCGAGCTCTGTGCTGCCGACTACCCCAAGACATGCAGAATCATGGAGGTGAAGTCACCGGGCTGGGGATGGCAGGGGAGAGCCGAGACTGGACACCAGTCCCCGGTCCTATCTTTCCACGTCCACTCTTCCTGGGGACTTGGGTTCTCCATCCCGGGTCTTTGGAACTTCTGAATTGACCTGGTATCTTGTTAGACGCACACTTGTGCATTGTCTGCTGCCTCCACTGGTACGTGAGCTTCACGAAGGCAGGGGCTGTGTCTTCCTGGGACCCCTCTGGTTGTCTGGAGCTTAGGACACGCACAGAGAAGATTGGTGGCATACATCGACTCTGGAAATGTTTCCATGGCTCTGTTTGGGCTGGGGAGACTTGGGTTCATTCATTATGCACTTGGCAGATACCCAGATGCTGTGCTGGTCCACTAGATTAGCACTTAGTAGGTGTTGGGAGAATTGGCTGAGGAGGTGCACAGAGAGGACCCAGGCTCTGAGGTCAGGAAGGTTTCCTGGAGGCTGAGACCTCAGGGAGGAGGGAGAACCCACAGAAGGTACAGGGGGTGGAGGCCAGAGGGACGGGCTTCTGGAGACAGAAGCCTGGTAGAGAGAGGGAGGTGGGGAGGAGGGGCTGGAAACAGAGGTAGTACCCAGTATAGTTGTCACAGTCATAGCTTTCTAGGTGACACTGGGCTCGTGGTGGGAAGGACTTTGTTCTGTGTCTGAGCACACTGGGGAACCCCGGAAGGGTTTTTAACCTGGAGGGACGGGGCAGATTTAGTTGGAGTCTAAGGGTTGAAAGCAGAGACTTGGAGCCCAGGGAGAAGGCCAGGGCAGTTGGGAGAGGCGTCAGGAAATGGGTGGATGGACAGTGGGGACTGCTGGGCTGAGCAGGGGCAGGAGGCAGCTGGAGTGAAGGTCAGCAGAGGCCGGGTCCTGAAGGGCCTTGAATCCCAAGCGAGGGAGCTTGGCTCTTTCCCGAGGCCAGCGGGAAGCCACGGGAGGGTTTTGAGTGGAGAAGGACAGGGTCAGATTCGAGGGGTCTGGCTGGTGAATGGGGACAGATCGAAGGGAGGGATAAAGGAGCAGGGGGTCTAGGCAGGGGGTGAGGGAGGCCCTCGAGGGAGAGGACAGCACTGGACCGGAGCCCGTGAGCCAGGCCACTGGGAGGGCGGGAGGCGGGGCGAGGGGCAGGTGCGGGGACTGGTCACACTGGAGGTGGAAGCACAGGCTGGTGGGATCTTTAGGCTCGGCGTCCTGGGTGTTCTGTCCAAGGAGTGCGAGCCCCTCAGGGCTGGGCCTGCCTGCTGCACGCGGGAGCCCCTGTGCTGCTCGTGGCCCGGCCTTGGCGGCTCGGAGTCCGGAACGTGATTTCTCGCCCCGCTGTTTACTTCCCTGTCACTGTCCATCTTGTCTTTCCTTTCGCTTCCTCCCACTTACCTCCCTTCCCTGCCCGGGCCTGGGCAGCCTGCCACCGTCACATGCCAGGCAGTTGTGCGTCCGGCCCTCCAGCTCCCCTGGGGCATGAGCGAAAGCTGATGCCCACAGTGTCCCAGAGCCAGCTGCCACTTCTCTGGGGGCCGCCGTAGCTCCTGACCTGCTGTCCGCAAATAACCCCAGACCGGGAAAGGCGAAAGGCGCCTTGGGCTCCATGGCCCCTTTCCAGGCTTGTGGCTCCAGGTAGGGCCCCAGCGGGCGGCGGCCTCCCGCCCTTCTCCCTTCCTCCCTGGGAACCTGAGACGAAGCAGCGGCCTCGGCGTCTGTCAGTCTGTCGGCTGCTGGTCCCTGAGGACGGAAGTGGAGGTCCTGGGGAGGGGACCAGGGCCTTGGTTGAGCCCCTGGGACTGGCTCCTGAGCCCCAGACAAGTGCATACGCAGTAGGTTGCTGTCTCGTTCAAGATCCTGACCGTCGGAGACTTGTTGTCCCTCAGTCATCTGGTGGGGGCAAAGGGGGCTGAGGCTGAGGGAGTGACGTAGAGTGGCTTGGCGCAGGGGATGGGGAGCACTTGGTTTGCTAAGGGTGGTAGGTTGGAAGGAGGGGAGGGGGCAGAGAGAGCGTGTGTGCGCGCGTGCACGTGCGTGTGTGCGTGTGTGTTGGGGTGGGGGTTGGCAGGCAGATGCTGGTGGCTTTGAGCCCTCCCTCAGGTGCCCAGGGCTGTCTGATTCATCCCAGGTTACCTCAGTGGGGGGGGGACCTGGGAGTGACACGGGGTGGAGCCATGGGTCCCTTCCCTCCCGCCCAGTCTGCAGTGAGGTGAGGGTGGGTGGCCGGGCTGCCTCTTCTCAGCGAGGCGGGTGTAGGCCAGGGAGCTCTGTTCCCTCCAGAGTAAGGCTCTGAGGGCAGGATCATGCTCCCTCCGCCCCCAATCCCCAGCTGGAGTCCCTAAGGACGAGGCCACATCTTCCCCCTTGGACTGGGCCAAGTGGGCAGGGCTCCCTACCCTTCGTGACTCCACCCTGTACGGCGCCAGCCCAGCAGCCAGAGGGGCCAGAGCCTGGCTGGCCTGAGGGCAGGGGCTGCGGCCGGAGTCCCCCTGGCGTTCACGAGCTCCTCTTTTGTCTTGCAGACTGTGTTCTGTCCACCGTGCCTCCTGCATGTCCTGCTGCCCTGAGCTGTCCCAAGCTAGGTGACAGCGTGTCACGCTGCCACCATGAACGAGGTGTCTGTCATCAAAGAAGGCTGGCTCCACAAGCGTGGTAAGGGGCTGCGTTTGTCCACTGGATTGCATCTCTCCCCTCCTGCTGCGCCTTTCCTCTTAGCAGCTGGTGCCCAGGGAGGCACAGGGACAGGGTCCACATAGCTGGAGGAGCCGGGCTGCTGTGCCAGGCCAGTAGCTCCTTACAAGCCCGTTTCATGGAATCCTTCAGCAGCAGCCTGGGGAGCTGCAAATCTGCCTGGGGCTCAGTCCCCTGGTCTTGCTGGGCAGCCTGCATGAGCCCCCGGGCCAAGTGTCGAGTCTGCCTCTGCATTCGTGGTCTGAGTCATAGCCCCATTTTATAGATGAAGAAACAGGCTCAGGGACAGGAAGTCACTTGACTGAAGTAACACAGTGAGGGAATACTCAACATTCATTCATTCTTCACATACTGAGTGTGTGTGGTGTGCCAGGCCATCCCGGGCTCCTAGGCTCCTGGGATGTGTGATGCCCTCGTGGAGTTTACATTCTCGTGGGGGCTGAGGACGGCAAACAGAGAAGCAGACATACAATGTCAGGTGGCGAGGACTGCTGTTGTGAGCAGTAGGGACTCTGAGGGTGAGCCTTTCTGCAGAGGGGACAGTGATGAAGGCCCGGAGTGGGGGGGTAGGGAGGGAGGTGACAGAGTGAGCCACACACATAGCTGGACAAGGCTGTCCCAGGGAACGGGACAGGAGGGACGAAGGCAGGAGTGTGCCTGGTCGAGTTGGCCGGACTGGCTGGAGCGGGGAGAGCGAGGCCGAGCCGGATGTGGCATCCAACCATGCTGGGCCGTGGAGGCCGTGGGAAGGACCCTGGCTTTAATTAACCCTGCAGGCGATCTGAGCCCAGGACTCTGGGAGCCAGGGCATGGCCTCATCTGCTTGGATGGCTGGGCAACTGAGGCCTGGAGAAATGAAGTCACTGATAGTGAGGAGCCTAACAGCCTACACTGTTAGAGCCCAGGCCTCCCGTCCCCAAGAGGCATGGTGCTCCCCAGCTTGAGGGGCAGCCATCCACACGCTGTGGAGTGAAGGAGGCAGATCCTGGCTTCTGTGGGCCTTCTCCCGGGGAGGGAGGGATGCAGCCCTGGTGGTAGCTGCTCTCTGTGTGCGTCCATTCAGTCAGCAGACACGGCTCCTGTGCTCCAAGCACGGGCGACTCAGCAGTGAACCAGACAGGCGGAAGTGCCCCTTCTCACGTTGACATCTTACATTTAGTGGGGAGGGTGGGCGGCATCCAAGTGGACCAGTGCTCGCCGTGGTGGTAAGGGGCATGGCGAATAATGGAGCAACGTGAGAAGGGATATGGGAGGAAGCAGGGGAAGCTGTCGTAAACAAGGTGGTCAGGGAGGGCCTCACTGCGAGGGGGTGTTTGGTAATGACCTGTGGGAGTGCAGGGAGCGAGCCCCATGGCTAACTGGGGCAGGAGAGTGCAGGTGAAGGGGCCAGCCGTGAGGCCGGAGGGGGAATGGGCCGGATGTGTTTGAAGAGGCAGGGAGGCCCGTGGGGCCAGCCCCGTGGGAACCAGGAGAAGTGCCCACCCCTCCTGCCCTGCCCCGTTCTCCAGCCACAGAGCAGTAAGGAGGGATGGAGGTGATCCCCAGGACCAGGCCTCCACCATCAGACTGGGCAGGGGAGACCCGTTTCCCACTGCCCTTTCGGGGCAGGGGTGGTATTTGAGGCACCTTGACCCTACCCACCCAGGGTGGCTGAGTTTGGGGCTGTCGATGGAACTTTCTGAACCTTGACAGATGTCAGAGTTCTAACCCTGGCTCTGCTACTTCCTCTTGGTGACTCTAAGCAAGCTTTGTCACCTCTCTGAGCCTTTCAAGGCTTCACATCTGTAAAATGGATTAACAACCTGGGACTCTGACCTACTCAGTTCTCTGAGGGCAGGGATTTTATCTGGCTATTTACTGTGGTAACCCCAGGGCCTAGGAAAGTTCTTGGCATGCAGTAGGTGCTCAATAACTGATCGCTGACTGAAAGATTAGGATTGTGTGGGGGTGGTATGAGTTTGTTCAGACATTGCCAGGGTCTTAGCTCCTGAGTGTCCCCAGGCCGGCAGCTCACTGGGCTGGGCTGTGAGGCTCTCTGGAGGTGGCCGGAGAGTTGTTGTCGGGCCAGGAGCTTGTGTCTGGTCTAGGACCACCGGCGGCATTAAATATGGGTCTCAGCCCCTCTTACGCCTTCAGTGCCTCCGCTCATGCTCTGGGAGTCCAGGTGAGCTGCTGGGATGGCCTGGCTGGGACACACCCACTTTGGGTTTGCAACTTGGGGCTTGAACTCATGACCGCGAGATCCAGAATCGAATGTCCTACCGACAGAGCCAGCAAGGCGCTGTACCCCCTTCCCCCCACAGTCCACCATTCTGAGCAGAGGCGGGCAAGGGCAGGTGGGCCCCCGTGCCATCTCCCCGCACCTCTGGTGGTTAAAGTAATAGAGGCCCAGCTTGCCGTGTCCCCGTTCAGTGCCAGGCGCGGGGCTCTGCTCTAGCCAAGCCCAGTTTTGTTGTGTTTCCATAGCTGCCCTGGAAGGCAGGCGCCATCTTATAGGCAAGGAAGCTGAGGCTCCGCAGGAAGATGGATTTACCCCAAGATTCAGCGAGACTTACCCTCTGCCTCCTGAAGCAGCGCTCTCAAGGCCTGGCCTACAAGCTCCCTCATGCTGAGCGGGGTCTGCTCAGGGAACAGGCAAAGCAAGAGCATGACACTCAGGAGTCCCTCATGCCCTGTGCTGGTCCCCTTTCTGACACGGCCTCAGCACACCTCTGCCAGCCCCGACCAGGCCAGCCCCCGCCTGCCAGTTTTGAGGCAGACAGTGTAGTGGTCAAGAGCAGGGACTCTGGATGGAGCAAACTTGAGTTCCAATCCTGGCTCTCCCTGTTAACCCCTATGAGTCTTAGGCAAGTAATGGAGCCTCTGGGCCTTAGTTTTCTTGTCTGTAAAATGGGATTGTTGTGAGGATGTTTTTCCTTTCCTCCTAAGTTTGTTTGTTTGTTTACTTCTTTTTTTTTTTTTCTCTCCTTATTACCAGTATATAAAACATCACAGGTGAGTGCCTGGATCATAAGCTCACTCTAAAACCAATGTCCAGGTCAAGATGTAGAACAGGACAGTCTCCAGAGGCCCTCTGCCCTTCCCAAACAGGAACATTTTCCTCACTTCCAGTAGCCTTAGGTGTGTTTTTCTGGGTTTGTTTGTTTGTTTGTTTTGCTCTTTAAAATGGAGGTGAAATTGGGATACCTGGGTGGATCTGTTGGTTAGGCATCTCCCTTCGGCTTGGGTCATGATCCCAGTGTCCTGGGACTGAGCCCTGCGTCGGGCTCCCCGCTCATCGAGGAGCCTGCTTCTCCCTCTCTCTCCCCCTCCCTACCTCGTGCTCACTCTCTCTATTGCAAATAAATAAATAAAATCTTTTAAAAAAATTAAAGTGGAGGTAAAATTTGTATAACACAGAATTTACCATTTTAAAGTGTACAATTCGGTAACCTTTCCTACATTCACAATGTGGTGTAACCATCACCTCTGTCTAGTTCCAAAATATTTTCATCTCCCTAAAAGAAAACCCCGTACTTATTAAGCAGTCACTCCCGATTCTCTGCTCCTCCCAGGCCCTGGCAGCCTCCTATTTATTGTGATTTGTTTTCTGTCTCTAAGGATTTACTTATTATGGACATTTCATAGAAATGAATCATATAATAGGTGGCCTTTGTGTCTGGCTCCCTTTCATTTATCATAACGTCTTCAAGGTTCATCCATATCGTACCTCAGATCAGCACTTCTTTCCTTCTTATGGCCAAACAACGTTCCATCGTATGAAAGTACCACACGGTGTTTATCCATACATCAGTTGATGAACATTTGGGTTATTTCTACCTTTTGGCTGTTGTGAATAGAATTGCTATGAACATTTGTGTAAGAGCATTTGAGTACTTGGTTTCAGTTCTTTTGGGTACAGACCTAGGAGTGGAATCGCTGGATTATGTGTTCTGTATTTAATCTGTATTTATACAGGTTATATACATTGGATCATATATTCTGTAATTATAATCTAATGCATTCTGTGTGATTAGATAATTATATGTATTTATGCTTGTGTGTATCAGGGTTGTATGTTTTGTATTTTAATAACCTATAGTGTATTCTATATTTAAAATTTTTGAGGAAGCACCAGACTTTTCTGTAGGGCTGTAGCACTTCACATTCCCACCAGCAGTGCACAGGGGTTTCACTCTCTCCCACATCCTCACCAGCACTTATTCTGTTTCATTTCTTTCTCTTTTATTATTTTTTTTTATTTTTAAAATTTTTTAGAAGGGAGAGGGACAGAGGGAGAGGGAGAGAAAGAATCTTAAATAGTCTCCACGCCCAGCATGGAGCCCGATGCGGGGCTTCATCACATAACCTGAGATCATGACTTGAGCCGAAATCCGAAATCAAGAGTCAGATATGGGGAGCTTAGGTGGCTTAGGTAATGATCCTAGGGTCCTACGATCGAGCCCCGAGTTGGGCTCCCTGCTCAGCCGAGGAGCCTGCTTCTCCCTCTCCGTCTGCCGCTACCCCTGCTTGTGCTCTTTCTTAGGTGTGTATTTCTTAGGTATAGTCGAATAAATAAATAAGATCTTTAAAAAAAATCAGCTGATTGATTGAGCCACCCAGGTGCCCATTTTCTTTTCTCTCTCTTTTATTTTATTTTTTTTTTAAAGATTTTATTTATTTATTTGACACACAGAGAGAGATCAGATCACAAGATTGATTGAGCCACCCAGGTGCCCATTTTCTTTTCTCTCTCTTTTATTTTATTTTTTTTTTAAAGATTTTATTTATTTATTTGACACACAGAGAGAGATCAGATCACAAGTAGGCAGAGAAGCAGGCAGAGAGAGAGGGGGAAGCAGGCTCCCCGCTGAGCAGAGAGCCCGATGCGGGCCTCGATCCCAGGACCCTGAGATCATGACCTGAGCTGAAAGCAGAGGCTTTAACCCACTGAGCCACCCAGGCGCCCTCTCTCTCTTTTAAATTACAGTCCTCCCAGTTGGTATGAGGTGGTAGCTCATCATGGTTTTGGCTTGCATTTTCCTAATGACTAATGATGTTAAGTATCTTTTCATGTGTTTGATGGCCATTTTTATATCTTTAGAGAAATCCCTATTCAAGCCCTTTGCACATTTTTTAATTGGGTTATTTATCTATTTGTTGTTGAGTTGTAGGAACTCTATATATTCTGGATACTAGACGCTTATCAGAGCTATGATTTGCAGATATTTTTGCCCATTCTGGTTGTCTTTTTATCTTCTTGATAGTGTCCTTTGCACATACGTTTTATTTTTAATGATCTACTTTATTTTTTTCTTACGTTGCTTGTAATGTTGGTGTCATATCTAAGAATCCATTGCCAAATCCAGGGTCATGAAGACTTACCCCATGTATTCTTCTAAGAGTTTACCATTTTAGCTCATGTATTTAAGTAGATCCTTGTTGAGTTAGTTTTTATATGTGGTATATGGTGTGAGGCTGGAGTCCAGCTCTGTTCTTTTGCATGTGGATGTCCTGTTGTTCCACCATTTGTTGAAGAGACTATTGTTTCCCCACCGAATGGTCTTAGCACTCTTGTTGAAAATTGATCACATGTGTGGGTTTATTTTTTGACTCCAAGTTCTGTTCCATTGGTCTGTCTGTTTGTCCTTAGACCACGCTAATTTGATTACCGTGGCTTTGTAGTAAGTTTTGAAATCGGGAAGTATGAAGATTGACCTTTCTATTTCTACAAAGAAAGTTGTTGGAATTTTGATAGGTGCCATGCCATGCTAAATCTGTAGATCGCTTTGGGGAGTGTCGCCATCTTAACACATGAAGCCGCCTAATCCATGAACATAGGATATCTTTGCATTTGTTTAGAACTTTAATTTCTTTCAGCAGTGTTTTGTAGTTTTTAGTGTGTATATCTTTTGCCTCCCTGTGCTATTGTAAATGGAATTTTTTTTTTAATTCCCTTTTTGTATTGTTCATTGCTACCGTGTAGAAACGATCGCTAGTTTTTGTGTATTGGTCTTGATGCATTTATTAGCTCTTGTCATTACGTGTCATTAGCTCTTGTGGATTCCTTGTGATTTCTGCAAATAAAGATAGTTTTACTTATTCCTTTTCAAGTTCAATGCCTTTTATGTCTTTCTTTTCTTTTTCTCTGGCTAGAACTTCCAGTGCAGTGTTTAACAACAGTGGTGAAAGCAGTAGACATCTTGGTTTTTTCCTTGATGTTAATGAGAAAGTTTTTAGTCTTTCATCATTGAATGATGTTAGCTGTGGATTTTTCATAGATGCCCTTTATCATGTGGAGGAAATTCTCTTCTATTCTTAGCTTGCTGAGTATTTTTATCATGAAAGGGTGTTGGGTTTTGTCAGAGATTTTTCTGCCACAGTTGCAATGATCATGTGGGGTATTTTTTCCCCTTTATTCTACTAATGTGTATTACATTGATTGGTTTTCATAATTGAACCACCTTTGCATTCCTGGGATAAAACCTGCTTGGTCATGTCGCATAATCCTTCCTTGTGCTGTTGGATTTAGGGTTTTGCTGGTTTTTGAACTTTATATACATTGAGTCGTTTAGTATCAACATTGGAAAGAATTGAGTAAGTTAAGTCCTAAAAGATACTTGGGGCAGCACCTGACACAGAGTACCACTGGAATGTTACCTAATCAGTGTCATCAGTTAATGGATACCTCCCTATGAGAGAAGACAAAGAGTCAGAGAAGTGGAGTGACTTACAGGAGGCCACACAGCACACCCAGCTTAGAGCCCACCCTGCGATCCTGCCTCCTGTGTGCCATGTGGGCTGGGGGCCTGGCACAGTCTTATTTTGCTTGCTTGCAGAGTGGACTGATGATAACAAGCGTTTATTGAGCGCCTGTGGTGTGTTGGGCCCTAAGCTGGGTGTCTTATGGTTGCCATCTCATGTTTTTTAAGAGCCTGAGCTAGAATTCACACACCATACAGTTCAGAGTTAGGGTTAGGGTCAGTGGCTTTTAGTGTCATCAGAGTTGTAGAGTCTCAGTGCAGTCAATTTTAGAGCATTTTCATTCCCCCTTGGCCATTCCCCTCCAACCTCCCCCCAGACATTCCCCCTCCCAGGCCTAAGCAGCCACTAATCTGCTTTTCACCTATAGATTTGCCTACTCTGGATATTCTATACAAATGGAATCATAATTTGTGGTCCCAAGCTTTTTTCATTTAGCATAGGTTGTGGTTTATCTTTGTTGTATGTAGCATGTAGTGATAACTTCTTCATAGGACCGAATAATATTTTCTTGTGTGGATATGCCCCGTTCTGTCTCTCCGTTCATTAACTGATGGACTTTTGAGTTTCCACTTTGTACAGTTATGAATAATATTGCTGTGGACATTTACACACAAGTTTTTCCATAGGTATGTTTCACCATCTTAATATAATCCTCAGCGGACCTCTGAGGAGTGGGTCCTCGCCGTGAGGGCACATGTACATGGGGCCCTTGGATTTTCATGGTTCAAACAAATGGAAGCCATCAAGGGGCACTCAGAGGGCGCAGCAGCGGTTATACCCTGCCTGGCACAGTGTTTTGACATTTGATCTACCTGCACGGCTGTCCTGGTGAATACCAGCCCGTGGGATTTGGCCTTACAGGGCCACAGGGCATGTGTGTTTGGAAGCCTGGGCCTCCCCTGGGAGTGGGCCACGTGCCGGCAGGGACGGCTGGGCTGGCTTGCTGCTGGCCACACGCAGAGGCAGCTGGTGCCCCGGGGCAGTGCAGCAGGCGCCTTCCTGCCAGGCCTGACCTCTGGGTCACTGGGGCCCAGCCTAGCGCCCGGCCTGGCCCAGCCTGCGTCAGCAGGGGTTGCCTGGAGAGGCACTCTCCTCCCTGCCCTCTCATCAGCCCTTCTCCCACCTGGGTGCCCTTCGTGGGGTGCTGTGACACAGGGCCTCCTGCCCTGACCTCTCTCCCTGCCCCGGCTCAGGTGAATACATCAAGACCTGGAGGCCCCGGTACTTCCTGTTGAAGAGTGACGGCTCCTTCATTGGATACAAGGAGCGGCCTGACGCCCCTGACCAGACCCTGCCCCCCCTGAACAACTTCTCTGTTGCAGGTGCGTCTCGGGGCACACCAGGCCAGAGGTCAGGTGCTTGGGAAACCAACCGCTGGCAGGTCCAGGGGGCCTGTGGGAGTTGGCCTGTCTTTGGTGTGGGCCTGTCCGGGGCCTGCTTGCCCTCGGATCCATTTCCCACCTGCCCCACCGTTGTATCAGCTGGGGCTGGGGTGGGGAGGCTGAACTGGTGGCCAGTGGGGAGCAGGAAGAAGGGGGCAGCCAGGCATTCCCCCAGCCCCTCGCCCCATGCAGCACCGCCTCTGCGGTTCTGAATCTGATGGCCGGGTCCTGTGGTTCTGGTTGGTGTCAGGTGCCTGCTGTCCTTCCCCTGCTCTGGTAGCAGCCCACTTCTCTGTCCCTCTAACCTCGAGACAGCGTGGCCTCCCGCTCAGCTCCTCACAGGGCCAACTTCACATCCTCCGTCCCCTCCGTCCTCTCCATGTTACCCCAAGTGGTGCCTTCGCACCGGACCCTGACCAGTGTAAATTTGGCAGGCCCAAATCCCTTGTCTGGGCCTCGCAGAACCACAGTCCTGACCCTGACCCCCTGCTTCCTTCCTTCCTTGCTGCCTGGATCGGTCTCCGCATCCTCATTGTCCCACCTCCTGAGAACATCTCAGAGGCACCCCCTCCTCCCCTGCCGCTCCTCAGCCCAGACCACCACCCTCTCCCACCCAGCTCCCTGTGCCAGCTTCTCCCCCAGCAGCACCCCAGGCCACTCCTATGCACGCCCTCCGAATCCAACTCCAGTCTCCTCTCTGTCCTGGTCACTTCCCTGTGTTCTGGTGACTGTGATGTGGCTGCGCCCCACACCGGCTTCTCGAACTGTCAGCCTGTCCCGAGCACCTTCCCGTGCATTTCTCCCTGGGTGGCCTCTCGTCCCGCTCACCTGCCCTGCCCCAAACTGGCCTCCGTCTCTCTTTGAGGGCTCCGTGTAGAGATGCTCCTTCCTCTGGGGTACCCCTTGAGCTCTGAGCTGGTTGGCTGCCTTCTGGGTGTCCCCTGTCACAGCCCTGCTCACTCAGCTATCACCGTCTGGTGGTCTGGCCCCTTCCCGACACACACTGGACCTGGAGCCCCAGAGAGACAGGGCCAGGGCCGACTCCATCACTAACGTAACCTACACCACCTGGCACATGGGAGGTGGCTCCGGGAATGTGGGCCGCAGGCCAGCAGGGCTGTCCCCTCACTCTCCCGGCTCTGTTCCCTCTCTCTCCATAGAATGCCAGCTGATGAAGACCGAGAGACCACGGCCCAACACCTTTGTCATACGCTGCCTGCAGTGGACCACGGTCATCGAGAGGACCTTCCATGTAGACTCACCAGATGAGAGGTGAGCTTGGGCCTCCGTGCGGCCGCCCTTTGAGAGTGGCCTGGCCTAGTGTGAGGAGGAGGCCCACAGATGGGCCGAGTCCCTTGGGCTCCTGCCTAGGAGTTTCCTGTCTCACCCCTTCTGAGAGCTGGAAAGCAGGGGTTCTTAGTCTGCAGACCTTCTGTGTTCCCAGACTGGAGTGTGCACTGGAATTACGGGTGGAGCTTAACAGTGCGGAGCTTTGGGCCACATTGGGACCTCTCACTGCCTGCAGATCCGAGGAGGGCTGGGGAGCTGCTCTTTTAATGAGCATCGCCATCTATTTTGAAGCAGATGGTCGAGAGATTCAGTGTTAAAAGGATCGGTTTAATCATCAGGAGAGATGATACAGATTTACCTCGTTCAAAAGTCCGTGTCAGGAGGTGTCCGTCACTTCTGCCCCATACAGCCCCATTCCCACACAAACTGCTCTTCTTCTGTGTCCTTGGAGAGCTTCACAGGTGGCCGGGGTCATTCAGATAGACTTCTGCACCCTGCTCCCCTGGTTGGTTCTTTTTACACAAATAGTAGCTTCATACACAGACTTCTGAACTCTTGTTTTTTCTCTGTGTGTCTTGGGGGGGGTCATTCTGCGTCAGTCTCCAGAGAGCCACCGCCGCTGTGCTGGCTTGGGTTTTGGTTTTAGGTAGCCGCATATGTATGTCCCCATGTTTCCTGAGCGGTTCTTGACGAATGTGATTGGGGTCGTTTCCAGGCTTTGGCTCATTACAGACGGCGCCACGGTGAAGTACCCTGTTCTTATCTCGTTCGACAGATGTGCAGGCGAACCTGGAAGAGGAGTTCTTAGATGTGGGACTTCTGGGTCACAGGAGTATGCATTTTGATTTCTAAGAGTGATGTCTAAGAGTGTCCTCACAGCCCTGTGTTTTCTAATGGAATTTTTACTGGTCTAATCAGCGGGAGGTGGCACCTTAAGGTGGTTTTCACTGACATCCTTTTGTCTGTATGGGTGAGTTCGAGTGATCCTCTCCTACCTTCAGGAGCCACACGAGTTTCCCTTTCTGAACTGTCTCTTCATAACCTTTGCTTATTTTTCTGTTGGGTTGTCAGTCTTCATCTCATTTCTGAAAGCTCTTTATGTGTTAGGAAGCTTAGATCTTTATAATGAGTAGCTCATATCTTTTCCCCACTTTGATCCTTTGGACCTCACTTTGAGAAACACTCCTTTGACTTGTCTGGGGGGCGAGGATTCAGCTGACCCTGTGGTGAACCCAGGAAACCGTGCCATCCCTGAGACTTCGGCCATGACAGAAGTATTCAGTACCCATGGTGTCCAAGAGGGGGGCTGGCAGTCATAGGTGCCTGCTGAGCTTTTGAAATGTGAAATGGGTCTAGTGCAACTGAAAGATGGAGTTTTTATATTTATTTAATCATTTCTTTTTTTTTTTTTTAAAGATTTTATTTATTTATTTGACAGAGAGAGAGAGAGATCACAAGTAGGCAGAGAGGAAGGCAAAGAGAGAGGAGGAAGCAGGCTCCCCACTGAGCAGGGAGCCCGATGCAGGCCTCGATTCCAGGACCCTGAGATCATGACCTGAGCCGAAGGCAGAGGCTTTAACCCACTGAGCCACCCAGGCGCCCTATTTATTTAATCATTTCAAACTTAAGTAGCCGCAGACGGCTGGTGGCTTCCCTTTCGGGCAGGGCATATCTAGAGGATACACAAAACAATATCGTAAAATGTGTTTCCACAGCCTGTGGTGTCACTGTCATTGTGTGGCTTCCCAGAGTCAGGGATATGCCTGCCCTGCCGCGGGCAGCAGAGCTCCCTACCGTCTCAGGCCAGCTGAGGTGTGACTCCGCTGAAAGCTGGGGACAAAAGCCATGGACTGCCAGTAAAAGCAAATGGAGACCAGTAGGTACCAGTAGGGCCTGGGTGTTGGAAGGAGTTGGGTAGGAAGGCGAAGATGACTCCAGGAAGAGGCACCAGCATATGTGAAGGCCCAGAGGTGAGACAGGTTGTCATCTCGGGGACCACGGAGGGTTCCTCGTCACCAAAGCCTCAAGGGCCAGGGGCCTTGGAAGAGGGCCAGTGGGGGCCTTGCCACTGGTGAGCTCAGGGCGGTTGTGGACTCCACATGGAGAACCTTCCAGGGCTCGGCAGGTCGGGAGTCAGTTAGGGTTTGTCACAAGGTCGCTCAGAGATTCAGGGGGTTGGTAAACAGGAAACCCTTGATTCAGCTGTACCTGGTGCACAGTTTGCAAGCCTGGAAAAGGAGCAGCAGGGAGCTGGCAAACTGTTTTAGTGGCAAGAGCCCCGCTCTGCCTTCCAATTTGGTGAGATTCTGTGCTCTTCAACGTGGGAAGCATCCCTTTCCTGGGACTGTGGAGGGTAGACAGCCCTGCCTTGCTCCTTCTCTCAGCACCTGCCGCTGCTGGAGAGAAATGTGCTGGGGCTGCTCTGAGGCCAGACCCCAGATTCCTGGCCTTAATCCTGGGGGAGGTGTGAGCTAGCAAGAGGGAGGACGCTCTCTCTGTCCTCACTGGCCGGCCCCGGTAGGCCCGAGCCGGGGCAGGGGGGCGGGGGGCGGGTGCCAGTGGGGGCTGTCGTCTAGAGGCCGCAGCGGCCTGCTCCCTGGGCTTCTGGGAGCCTCTCCTGCCTTCCCTCCAAACTCCCCCTGCCACCCCTGCCCACTTGTTAGAGATGTGCAGGAAAGTGGAGAGAAGAGTCAAAGAAACGAACACGCAGGTACCCTGCACCTAGACTCAGCAATCCAGCATCTGCCACAGTGGCCTCATCTGGCTTTGTTTTGTGCTGAATTGTGCACTTCTGATCACACTTCGTGACACTTTGCTCCTTCACACGTCAGCAGGCGTCTGCTAAGAATGAGGACTTTCTCCTACAGAGTCATGATGCCGTTACCATAGCTGAGGTGACTGTTCCGTAGTAGATATTTTATTCATCAATCTCTGCTCCATGTCCATGTCTACTAGAATTTCCCCGGTTGTCCTCAGAATGTTTCTCAAGCCAGGATTGCTTCAAGGTACTCGTCTCTTTGGCCTGTTAACCTCGTTCAGCCCTGTCATTTACCCCCACATGATACTCATTTTTTGGGCTAGTTGTTTTATAGCATGTCTCACACTTGGGATGTGTTATCTTACGGCCTTTTGGCACTGTTTACTTTGTTCCTCTGTGCCTGTATTTCCTGTAAACTGGAAATTAGGGCCTGAACAGGGTTGGCAGACCACGGCCCAGCCTCCTGTTTTTGCAAAGAAAGTTTTATTGAAACTTGCCATGCCCATTCATTTACAAATTGTCTGTGGCTCCTTTACCCTACAATGGCAGAGTTGAATAGTCGTAACAGAGATTGTGCGGTCTACAAAGCCTAAAATATTTATTCTTTGGCCCTTTCCAGAAGTTTGCAGACGTCTGGTCTGAGTAGGTATACTTAATAGTGTATCACATTATTAAGACCTTTTAATGTATATCTTACCATGTCATTTCTCTGCTTAGAACTCTGAGTGGCTTTATTTCAATGGGGAGTAAACTCCAGAGCTTATGCATGTTCTTTTTATTTTTTATTTTTTTAAGATTTTACTTACTTGAGAGGGCAGGGGAGAGGGCATGCACACGGGGGGAGGAGCAGAAGGAGAGGGACGGGCAGACTCCACACTGAGCATGGAACCCGGTGTAGGGCTCCATCCCACGACTGTGAGCTGAGACCATGACCTGAGATGAAATCAAGAGTCGGATGCTTAACCGACAGTGCCACCCAAGGACCCATTTTTTTTTCCTTTTTTTAAGTAGGCTTCACACCCAGCATGGAACCCAGTGCGGGGCTCAAACTCGGGACCCTGAGATCAAGACCTGGGCTGAGATCAAGAGTTGGCTGCTTAACCGACTGAGCCACCCAGGGGCCCCAGTTTATGCCATGTTCTGCAGAGTACTCCGTGATCTGGTGTCCTCTCCAGAATCATTTTCTGTTGCTAGTTTCCTCACTGTAGCCACACTGGTCTCTTTGCGATTCCTTAAACATGCCAGACACACTTCCTGCCTCAGGCCGCAGTGGCGGCCCCGCGCTGTGTCACTCTCACAGTGGAGCTTGGGTCCTTGGAACAGAGGAGGAAGCGGCTGGCCCAGGCTGCCCTCATGGAAGAATTGCGCTCGCTGGTGCCTTGTCTCTCCTCCGTCCCTTCGACCACCTGGCACCCTTTGCCTGGAGGACAGCCACAGTCTCCTGATGCTTCCTCCCCTACCCCCGATCCGCACCCCACTGCAGCTGCAGACCGAAAACAGAAATCAGATCCAGTCACCCTCTGCACAGACCCGTTAGCGGCTTCCCGGGCCATTAGGATGAAGATCTCCCTCCCTAACCCAGTGCCACACAGAGCCCAGTGTGTTCTGGGCCTGTCCCCCCTCCTGCCCATGTCTCCTCCGTTCCTGTCTGTCTGTCCCCCCAACCACGTGGGCGCCTGCCGGGCCTTCTGCAACACCCCAGGCTTCCCGGCTGCACCCTCAGTGCCAGAACCCAGGCCTGGTGCCCCAAAGGTGCTCAGGAAGTGTTTGCTGGCTGGCTGGGAGACTTCTCACAGCAGCCCTTTGAGGCACTTGCTCCGTGCCAGGCACTGCCCAAAGCACTCTGTGTCCTGCTCATTTCGCCCCTACACGCACGACCCTCGTTCCGGCTCTCTGTGTCAGCCAGCTGAGGCACAGGAAAGTCAGATGGCCTGGCATCGCCACCAGGAAGGGGCAGACCTCGGATCCACGCCAGGCCATTGGCTCCAGAGTCTGCTCTTCAGCCCGTGTGTCATGTTCTGGTGCGTGGGACGCAGATCGAGGCCTGAGAAGTGAGGTCCCTCAGGGCCAGTCTGCAGTGCCCTTGAGCTCCAGGCCCAGCTGCCTGCTCCCAGGCTGTTCTGCACTTGGCCTGTTACTCAGGGGTGCTCAGGGGAGCGTGGCTCCTCCTGATGGGCCTCCCCTGGCCCGAGAGCCCACAGGAGGGATGTGAAGGTCCCTGAAAAGTACTGTCAACAGAAGTGCTTTGAGGGCGGTAGGGACTTGCGGGCTTGTGTCCTGCAGCTCCTGCCGCTGGCTGTGTCACGGGCACCTGCTTGCATCTCTGGGCGTCAGTCCCCTCGTTTGTAGAATGAAGTGAGTAGCAGTACCTACTTGGGAGGGCTGTGGGCAGACTCCAAGGTTAGGGCGCGTAGAGCACCTGCGCAGCCTCTGGCTGCCGTGCGCTCTGCAAGCCGATCGTGTTCCTCTTGCTCTCTGGTGCGGGAGGCCCTCTCGGAACGGTGGCCAGGGCCGGGACTCCCAGCGGGCAGCTTTCCTCCGCCCCACGCCCCGGCTCCACGGCACTGCGTGCCTTCTCCCCTGGGCCTTCCTGCGGGCGGGCCCCGCCTGATCCCCTGGGCCTCATCTGGGACGGGAGCCGTTACACTCATCAGGAAGTGGCAGACGGTGCCGGGAGCGCACGGGCCCGCTGTGAGTCTCCGCTTTGGTACCTCTGTGTGTGACCCCCACAGGTGATTCTACCTCTGTGTGCCTCAGTTTCCAATCAGAAGTGCCCCCCCTCCATGTTGTTGAGTGTGGAAGGGGCTGGTGTCTGTGGAGCCCTTATTTTTCTCATCACGTCTCTGGGGGAGGAGGGTGGCACCCCTGGGGGTTCTCCTTTGAGGGCTGGAAGGCACAGCAGCCCCAGCTGTGGGTGGGGGCTCCCCTCTGCCCCAGACACCATGTTGCAAACCCTTAAGGAGTACCCTGGACAGAGGCCCTTGCTTTTTCTCTGGAATTCTGTGCTGCAACCTTGTAGTCTTGGTCCAGTTGGAACAGGATCGGGGGCTTGTCCAGTAGTGGGAGAGGCCCAGTCACCCCTGAACAATCTCCTACGTGTCTGTGGGTTCCTTGGCTCCGGGAGGCATGGGCAGCGTGAGCCAGGGTGGAGGGCATATGTCCAGGCATCGCCCGGCATCTCGAACACCTTCCGAGAGTCAAACCCTTCCCGTGTACCATGCTCTGTACGAAACAGCTCACCTCTGCCTCAGCGTCCCTGGTCTGCCGAGGAGGGAAGAGCTTGCCCTCCGGACGGAGTTGCTGTTTGAACCCCAGCCCGTGCAGCTCGTGGCTCCAGAACCCCTGCTCCTCCTCACCAGCTCCGCAGCCCAGAGAGGCCCCTTGGAGCTGCTTCCAGTGCTCCCGTGGCGTGGATGAACCGTCATTCATTTATCCAGGCTTCTGTTGATGGACTCTGTTCTCCTCCCTTACAAACAGAGATGACGGCACACTCTGTGTTGTAGGCTTTATCTTGCTTTTTCGTGTAACTACCTCTTAAGATCTGTATACATCAGATATATACGTGTTTTGGTTTGTTTTTTTAAGATTTTATTTATTTATTTCACAGAGAGAGAGAGAGATCACAAGTAGGCAGAGAGGAAGGCAGAGAGAGAAGGAAACAGGCTCCCTGCTGAGCAGAGAGCCCGATGCGGGCCTCGGTCCCAGGACCCTGAGATCATGACCTGAGCCGAAGGCAGAGGCTTTAACCCACTGAGCCACCCAGGCGCCCTGTTTTGTTCTTTTTAATGTCTCTTAGGAGATTGGTGCTTTTTCTTTTTCTTTCTTTTACTTCCTTTCTTTTTTTAAGTAGGCTCCATGCCCAGCGTGGAGCTCAGTGTAGGGCTTGAACTCACAACCCTGAGCTCAAGACCTGGGCTGAAAAGTCAGGTGCTTAACCGAGTGGGCCACCCTGGCGCCCTGGTGATTTGTTTTTTTTTTTTTTTTCAATCCATGGTCTTACACCTGAAGTTAGCATTTAAAAATCTCTAAGAAGACAGTTATGATCTGGTAAAGCCTATCATGGGATGTGCCCACCCCACTGCACCCCTGTTATTGAAAAGTAGGAATATGAATGTGGGGTAGGGATTTATACTGCACTCTGTCCCAAAGAGGTCATGGGTTAAAACAAGTTAGGAAATGGCAGCCCGAGGCCTAGGCTCAGAGAGGGAGGAGGCCGGTGCTGCCCTGCCTGCGTGTGCACCGGGCCTTGGTGTCAGCTCTGTGGGCGTGCACTGGGCCTGCGTGTGCACTGGGTCTGGGGCCACTTGAACTTTGGCCTCCTTGCTCGCTCGTTCCCCAGGTACCTACTGAGTGCCCACTCAGGTACTGCATTGCACCACGGACAGACAGACGAAATCCCTGCCCCTGTGGGCCTGACATACATGGGTTATGGGGCCCCCGGACTCGGCCTGGGGAGGGCCAGTGTGCCACACTTAGTGTCGGTGCTGGCAGTATTCACATGTCTGTATTGGGAAGCACCATGTCTTGTGAGCAAGGCCGCTCTGAGACCTGGAGCTTCCAGATGTGAGCTGGGGCCTCTGGAGGCAGTGACTGCTTGGTTCAGCAAGCCCTGGAGCTGAGCGAGAACAGCCCTGCCCTTTGGCTCTGGGAGGTCACGGGCCCTCTGTGATTCCAGCTGTCAGGCTCGGAGCACCCACTATGTTTCTCTTGAATGGTGGGTTTTTTGTTTTTGTTTTTTTCCCACCAGTATGTGCCTCAGTTTCCCCATCTGTAATGCAGGAGGGTGAGTGTGTTCTGGGAGTGTTTGTGATGGGGGGACAGAGGAATTAGACTCCCCCTCGCCCCTGACTCCCAGTTCCCCTCCCTGGAGGCAGCCAGGGCCCCGTGCCAAGCACGCCTTTCCAGAGGGGTCCGTGCAGGGGAGCACACGTGCCCGTGAGTACATTGCTCATTTTTCTAACCAGGAACGTGACACTAGGCCCTGTTCTGCACCTTCTTTTTCCTTTAAGGTGTCTCAGGCCGTCCCGGCTCTGCATCTAGATCCTCCTTTCTCTGAGCTGCTGGGTGTTCCTCACATAGACGCTTCACACGCATTCCCTGCACCTCCCGGCGCCCAGGGAAATCCAAGATGCCATCACCTGGAGGCACACCATTATTTTCTGTAATGCCAAGCAAAAACGATATGCTATACGGAGTAGCCGTGGTGCCCTCGGGATGTGAGGAGCTGGAGGCTGAGTGCAGCCCCCCAGGGTGGCCCCAGCTCCTCAGGCCACTTGCTCCCTGTGTGACCTTGGCCAGGGACCTCCGTGTCTCAGGAGTGCGAGCACAGTTTCACCTGCCGCCTGGGGCTGGGGTGATTCTGGAAGAATCGAGGCTGACCAGCCAGTCTCACTGAGGCTTATCGAAATTGCTGTGACTTGGGAGGTTGCCCGCTGGGGCTCTTTGAATTTTCTTGTTCTTAGTGTGCATTTTCTTTTTCTCACCGTTCACGGGGCTGTTTCATAGACCTGAGCAGAATCCATAGCAGGTTCAACATATACTGGGTCGAGCCACCTAAAATTGTGTGGTGAGTCAGACATGGGAGGAGTACGGAAAATGGAGTATCGTTCAGCCTCCTACTTTCTTTTTTGTGGTCTCTGGTTGTTTTTACTTATTTCTCCTACATCTCTTTTCCCTTTCTAGAGACAGAATAGTTTCCAAGTATCAAAAGAAAGCTATTTCTGAGCAAGTTCTAAATCGTGAGTGACAGAAATAGTTTATTCTTAAACCAAGCTCCTTTTGGCTGGGGCCTGCTTCCCTGTCTGCCACCTTCTGCTCCACATCTCTGCCCCACTAGGAACCTCTGTCCCTGAGCCCTCCTGGCAGGCAGCTCCCTCTGGGGAATCTTGCCATATAAGATCTTCAGCTTGCTTTGACTGATGAATTCTTCCTTTTACTCTCGGTTTGCTTTTACAAATCATCGTGCCTGTTGTCTCTTCTGGAGGAATCCTGGGGAGCGTTGTGGCTCAGGGTGGTGGCTCATTTTCAAGGAGCTGTGAAGAAAGGTGGTCTCTCCTCTTCGGTCATTGAGTTGCTGCTCACTTCAAGCGGCCCGAAGGCCAGTCCTTTCCTGGGACATACATATAGTCTCTGTCCGAATTCCACTCTTGCCCTCTCTTACCCACTGTAGCCAGAGGATCTGCAAAATGTCCGTCCTGTCCCATCAGCTCCCCCCAGCTCAGATTTTGCCAGAGTGCTCAAAGGTGTTGGGTCATTTGTTCCCATTGGAGGGGATGGGGCTCAGTCCTTCCTGCCCAGGCTCCCTGGGACTCATGGCTCTTGTGACCTGTCCCTCGCAGGGAGGAATGGATGCGAGCCATTCAGACGGTCGCCAACAGCCTCAAGCAGCGGGGCCCAGGTGAGGACCCCATGGACTCTAAGTGTGGCTCCCCCAGCGACCCTTCCGCAGCGGAGGAGATGGAAGTGGCAGTTAGCAAGGCCCGGGCCAAGGTGGTAAGTGCTGGGGGGCAGGCAGCCAGTCCGGAAGCACCCCTCTCCCCACCAACAGTGGCCCTGCCGCCCTTGGCTTCCGTACAGAGCGTGCAGGGGCGCAGCCGGGACCCTCCGTGACTGCCCTGTGGGAGGGGTGATGTGTGGGTGTAGGTACCCCAGGGCTGCTTTTCGCCCCTGGAGTGAGGGGCAGCCACGTCCTCAGAGACCGTGAAGACCTGTCTACCCCTGTGTCCGTGCCTCCCAGGCCCCCTTCCTGGGAGGGCCCTGCCCTGAAGGCCGCCTCAGAGCAGGCAGTGGCTGCCCAGAGCCTGCCTTCTGGCTCATGCCCGAAGCGTTTTGGCAGCAGTGTCCTTCGATTTTTCTCTTCTCTTTGTTAAAATGTCCTCCCATGGGCCACGTGCCAAGCACTGACTGCCCCACTTTCTCCCCCTCCTGGGCAGACCATGAATGACTTCGACTATCTCAAACTTCTGGGCAAGGGCACCTTTGGCAAAGTGATTCTGGTGCGGGAGAAGGCCAGCGGCCGCTACTATGCCATGAAGATCCTGCGGAAGGAAGTTATCATCGCCAAGGTGGGTGCCCCCGGGGCTGCTGCTGGTTGGCCGCCCGTGCCTTCGGGGAGCCTGAGGCCCACCCCACCCCACCCTCTGGGCGCCCCCAGGACTAGGGGGGAGCGTCTGAGTAGGCCTCACCCAGCAGCCGCTGTCAGGGCCTGAAAGCAGGTCTCTTGGCGGCAGAATGGGCCGGTGGGGAGGCCCGAGGGGGCTCGGCTCAGGGCCTCTCTGTAGGAGGCTGGGCCAGAATGCAACTCTGTTCCTTTTTCTGTCCCTTTAAAGTTTTTAAAGGGAAAATTCCTGACATACACAAAGTGTTTAAAAGAAAAATAAACACCGTGGACTCCCATGTAGCCAACATCCCGCTGCGGCAGTTGTCAGTATTTGACCTGTCTGGTTTCATTAGCTCTGCCCTCCCCTTTGTTTGTTCTGCAGTATCTTAAGGCACATTCTAGACATCCTACAATTTCACCCATATATACTTTTTTTTTTTTTTTAAGATTTTCTTTCTTTATTTTTGAGAGAGAGTGAGCGAGAGAGCAAGTAAGCGCACAAGCCGGGGCAGAGAGAGAGGGGGAAGCAGGCTCCCCACTGAGCAGGGAGCCCGATGCAGGGCTCGATCCCAGGACCCCGGGATCAGGACCTGAGCCGAAGGCAGATGCTTCACCAACTGAGCCCCCAGGTGCCCTGAACCCATATATACTTAGATATGAATCTCTAACAGCTGAAGATTTTGAAGACTATAATGGAACTATGGTCTCCTCCAGCAAAGCTAACGGTCCCCTTTGTGACTGGTCCAAGGCAGGCCTCTGTCGACCTTTGGAGCCAGATCATTCTCCGTGATGGGGCTGTCGCGTGCACTGTAGGAGGAGTAGCTGCACCCTGGCCTTCCCCCTCAAACCCAGTAGCACCAAGTTGTGACCGTCGAGAATGTTGTCAGACATTATAGTCCTGCGTCCCCTGGGGATGGCCTCAGCCCCGGGAAGAGCCGGTGTCCCCGTGCTGCAGGCAGTACAGGATTTTTAGCAGCTTTCCAGGGGCCTGCTCCGCGCTCCGTTACCACACTCGAGCCCGGTGTTCAAGTGACTGGCAGAGCCTGTGAAGCCCGTGCGGGGCTCACCCCCAAGTGTCTGATTCGGTGGGTCTGGGTGGGGCCTGCGAATTTGCATTTCTCCAAGTTCCTAGGCAACATGATGCTGCCAGCGTGGGGACCATGCACTGGGAACCACTGCTGCACAGCGTAGAGTCCTGATCAGCTCCTCTTCCTTTTTTCAGCAGCAGCACTTGTAGTGGTGATTCCCACTGCCTGAGGGGTCACTTCCGGGGTCTTACAGTGGCTGCTTCTCCCTCCTGAGAGATGCTAAACTTGGCCTGTGGGTTCCACAGGTGACAGCTCGAGCCCTCTGTCATAAAGTCCCCATCGACTTCTCACCTCGTGGCTTTGAGCCACTGATGGGCCTTATCTGGGGCCTGTCTTTGTTTCTTCTTTTTTTAAAAAATATGTATATATTTGAGAGAAAGCACGAGTGGGGGGAGGGGCAGAGGGAGAGAATCTTCAAGCAGGCTCGCCGCTGAGCACAAAGCCCCACACAAGAGTTCGATCTCACAACCCATGAGATCATGATCTGAGCCGAAACCAAGAGTCAGACGCTTAACCCACTGACCACCTAGGTGTCCTTGGCGCCCTTACTGCATTCTGGTTTGCAGATAGCACCATGCCACTCCTGCCTCTCTCTGTGGAGCAGCTAGGAATAAAGTGCATTTCCCCGAAGCACTGCAGCCCCACCCCTCAGGTGGAGGCAGGGGCAGGTGTGGTGTTGCCCACCAGCCCCTCACCCAACCTCTGTCCGCAGGATGAAGTCGCCCACACGGTCACCGAGAGCCGGGTCCTCCAGAACACCAGGCACCCGTTCCTCACCGTGAGTGGTACTTCCCTCTCAGGCAGGGCCTGGCCTCCCTGTGCGCCATGAGAGGCCTGCTTCAGACGGGGCTCAGGAAAAGAGCCCAGCCCTGCTGCCATGAAGCACAAATTTTGTGTCAGCCAGGTGGCCAGGGCCAGATGGTGTTGGGCTCCCCAAATGGCCTGAACCAAACCCCAGGGTTGGCAGCTTCTTCACAGATGGTGCTTCGTAGCAGTGCTTCGGTTGACTGATGATACCACATTACAAAATGGCTCCAGGAGAGCACACCTACTCTTCATGAGTTAGAGTCATTTAGCCCAGCTGGTCAGAGAAGGAACGTTATTTTTTGTTTCTGTTTTTAAATGTAATCCTAGAAGGAGATATATTCTTGTGCTGCTGTCAGCTTAGTCTGAGGAGACACCTCTTTGTGCTACAGTCTCCATCAAGGCCAGCAGCCATCAGTTAAATGGACCAGGTGGAGGATGGCTTATGGGATGGGTCATTTCCTTAGCTCAGCTGCTATCCAGGTATTGTATTAAGCCATGCATGAAGTTCTGTGAGGTACTGTGATGTAGAAGACAGAGAATAGTAGACTTGTCACGAGCAAAGGGGTCACTCAGGGGTTCTGTTAGGAACTTTCTGTAGGACTCCTTAGAGCACAGTGAGAGCTGCTGTTTATTGGAAGATCACTTGTGCATCATACTGTCTTTGGATTGGCTCCTAAGCCACTGCCAACTCCCAGCCAGCAAACGTGTGTGTGCAACACACCTGGCTGTGGAGAGAGGTGAAACAGCTCTGGGTTGCTCAGAACTGTGACTGTCTCCCTGGCTCTGCCTCTCAGAAGTTTAGTCGAAGGCTGAAGACAGCATCCTTCAGCCCAGTAACCCTTTCCCTGCTTTCAAGGCCACAAGCTCACTCATGTACCCCAAAAGGCAAAGCTGAAGCTTGAGCCCCGGCTGCCAGGGTCAGGGGGTATGCCTGCAGAATCAGCAGAGAGCCTGCCTTCTTCCCACCTCCCACCCCGGCCGCCTTCCTGCCCCACAGGCATTGAAGTACGCCTTCCAGACCCACGACCGCCTGTGTTTCGTGATGGAGTATGCCAACGGTGGTGAGGTGAGCAGCAGCCCCCGAGCCAGGCTCCCAAGTCTCCTTCCCAAGTGTCAGAGGAGTGGAGGGGAGCCATCACGAGACAGTAGGGGTGGCAGGGCCTTGCTGGATGTCACCTCGTCCCCCTCCTGCCTGCCCCCTCAACCCTTGAGGTGGCCATCATTACCTCCATTTCATAGGCGAGGAAGCAGGCTCAGAGAGGTTAAGTGGGTTAAGTTAACCCACTTAAGTTAACCTCAGAGAGTTTGAGTGGGTTCGCTGGGTTAAGTTCACCCAGCTAGTGAGTCGGGGGGAGGGCGCACACGCAGGCGCTGAGAGGCGTGGGGGGCTGCGGGTGGGTGGCCAGCACGCTGCAGAGGGCATCCTGTAAGGCGGCATGGAAAATGTACGGGGAGGGGGTCAGGCAGGCCGGTCCGTGTTCTCCTGCACGGGGGAGGCCGCCACTCATCGTCACTGGGCTGCTCCCGCTCAGGCTGTCACCTGCTCATCCCTCACAGCCTCTCTGCGCACAGGTGTCACCCACTGGCTGCTGATTGTGGCTTCATCTGTCCCGTTGTTCTCATGGCTTATTGTCACTTGCTTGGGACTTGTGTTCCTGCACGTTCTTGCTTACTCCTTCGTTCCCCCGTCCCCTCACACTGTCCCTCCTGACTCTCCCCCTGATGCTTCCTGACTGTCCTTCGCTCTTCATGCCTTGCTCCATGTTTCCTCACGGAAGTTCCCTGCTCGCCGTCTCTCGCTTGGTTCTTCCCACTGTTACTTGCAGGTTCAGGGAGTAGGTGTCACCGTGTCACTGGACTGGGTGTTGGAGGTCGATGGGCAGGGTCCTGGGGTTTCGCTCCTCGGCCGACGTCTGACCTGCTGCCTCTGCTTCCTCTCGCAGCTGTTTTTCCACCTGTCCCGGGAGCGCGTCTTCACGGAGGAGCGGGCTCGCTTCTACGGCGCGGAGATCGTCTCTGCCCTCGAGTATCTGCACTCGCGGGACGTGGTGTACCGCGACATCAAGGTGAGCGTGCGCCTGCCTCCCGGCCCGTGGCACCTGCGGGCGCACCCAGGGAGGCCGGACCCAGGCCCTCTACCCCGGCCCTCCCCTCCCCGGAGGGTCTACCCTGCGGCTGTTCCCGAGGCCGCCTTGCTGTGCGCCGCCAACCCGCCTGCCTCAGCGGCCCTGCGGGCCCTGCGAGCCTCTGGTGAACACACACCTCCATGCAGGGAGTGGGGGGCTGGGGAGGGTGGGCGGATGCGCAGGCACCGCAGGAGACAGTTTGGCAGAATCCAGCGCCGACTGTCCGCGTGCCTGGGGCGCCAGCCATTCCGCCCTGGCTCTATGCGCCGCTGGAGCAGGTCCCTGTGTCCCCCGCAGAGCCTGGGCGCGCACACGCTGTCGGCACACTTCCCACAAGCCCCAGGCTGGGAGCAACCCCGCGGTCCACTGTGCGGGACCGGCCGGAAGGCTCTGCATGGCCCTCACTGAGCGAACCACGGCCCCTCGGCCGTGCGCATGCGCCTCCCAGGCTCGCATGGAGCGGAAGCCAGGACGGACCACACATTATAGGGGGCGTCCTTAGGTGGGGAAGTTGAAAAGCGGAGGAGTAGAGCTTGTCTTCAGTTGGGGGGATGGTTCATAACGGAGTGGGCACATGGGGGCGTCCTAGGGGCCTGGGAATGGTCTCCTGACCTGGCGGAGCTTCCACAGAGGCCCACTAAATTGCGTGTTTGTGTTAGGTTTAGTTAAAAGTGGAGGAAGAAGGACTGCTGACTGGCTCAGTGGACAGAGCGTGCGTCTCCTGATCTCAGGGTCCGGAGTTCAAGACCCACACTGGGCTTAGAGCTTACTTTAAAAAAAAAAAAAAGTGTAGGAAGAAAGCTAGTGTTGGTCACGTGCCAGATTGGGAAGCTGTAGCCCACAGTGGGGACAGCAGGTGGGCGGGCCTGTCTCCCATCTCTCCCTACCCCGGCTTTTTTCCAGCTGCCCCGGGGACTGGCCGGGGGCTAGGGTGGTACGGGTCTGGCCTCCCTGAGCCTCAAGGGCTTAACCTTGTCCTGGGGGTGTGCCCCGTGGTCAATCTGGAGCCCCCCCATGTGACAGCTGTCACCCCAGGCCAGAGCCCTCCCAGGGAATGGCTGGGGCCCATTGGGTTCGGGGGGGGGAGGGGCGGCTGGTGGAAAGCCTTGGGAAGACGTGACCCTGATGCGCTGACTTTTCCTACAGCTGGAAAACCTGATGCTGGACAAAGATGGCCACATCAAGATCACGGACTTCGGCCTGTNTGGGTTCGGGGGGTGGAGGGGCGGCTGGTGGAAAGCCTTGGGAAGACGTGACCCTGATGCGCTGACTTTTCCTACAGCTGGAAAACCTGATGCTGGACAAAGATGGCCACATCAAGATCACGGACTTCGGCCTGTGCAAAGAGGGCATCAGTGACGGGGCCACCATGAAAACCTTCTGTGGGACGCCCGAGTACCTGGCACCCGAGGTCCCTGGGGTTGGGGGTCCCCGGGCGTGTGAGGCCGAGGGAGGAGGGGCTCTCAGACCTGTGTGGTCTCCCCAGCTCAGACCCTGTGAGGACAGGCTCCCATTCCTTGGATGGCCCCCCTTGGGTCCGTGTGAGCCCCGGGGCCGTGGGCCCGGCCCCTCACCGCCCCGTCCCTGTTCAGGTGCTGGAGGACAACGACTACGGCCGCGCAGTGGACTGGTGGGGGCTGGGCGTGGTCATGTACGAGATGCTGTGCGGCCGCCTGCCCTTCTACAACCAGGACCACGAGCGCCTCTTCGAGCTCATCCTCATGGAGGACATCCGCTTCCCGCGCACGCTCAGCCCCGAGGCCAAGTCCCTGCTCGCTGGGCTGCTTAAGAAGGACCCCAAGCAGAGGTGAGGGCTGGAGTCTTGTCCTGCTTAGCCCAGGGCCACCACGTGCTGCCACTGTCCCCTCGGCCTGGAGGGGGCCGAGTGCACGGGCGCACGCCTGCGTATCGTCCCTGCAGCGCTTCCCATCCCCCCTGCCGCGGGCGCCTAGGGAGGACACTCTTGGGGCCAGGCTTGTCCTCAGCGTTCTGCCCACGCCGCCTGGTTCTTGAGGGCCGCTCAGAGACAGGGCAGCCCCGAACCTGCCTGAGGTTGGCCGAGCCTGCCATCCCGGGTCCTGTTCTGGACTTGGAGCCCAGGTAGCAAGCTCCCTGGCTCTGACCCTGGGCCTGTGAGCCCCCCTTCCTCCTCTGTGGCGTGGCCTGTGGCCGGGACAGGACCACTAGAGGTTGTTCAGGGCCCGCACCGAAAGCCTCTCTCCCAGAAGCCACTGGCCCGGGAGGCGGGTGTTCATGGCCGTCTCTGCCCAGGCTCGGCGGGGGGCCCAGCGACGCCAGGGAGGTCATGGAGCACAGGTTCTTCGTTAGCGTCAGCTGGCAGGACGTGGTACAGAAGAAGGTGAGCCCCGCCACTCGCCGGCTCCTGTTCAAGGGTGGCATGGGCCAGGTCTCCTGATCCCAGGGTCCTGAGTCTGGGCTCCTTTCCTCCACAGCTTCTGCCACCCTTCAAACCTCAGGTCACCTCTGAGGTTGACACGAGGTACTTTGACGATGAGTTTACCGCCCAGTCCATCACAATCACGCCCCCGGACCGCTGTGAGTGTCTGGCCCTCCCTGGGGGGCCTGGCTGGGTGTGCAGGAGTGGGGTCTGCCCTTGACCTGTTCCGGGGAGGAAGCTCACAGCCCCCCACCCCCGTGTCCCGGTGGTTTGCCTGCAGTTTGCTCGCAGGGCTTTTTGCCGGTAGGCTGGGGACCTTTGGACCCAGTGAGGGTCACTGGGAGCCATCGGCCACAGCACATTCCAGAGCTCGGGAGGCACATGGGAAGCCGTCAGGGCCGGGGTGGCACATTCACAGCTGTCTTTCCAAATCACCCAGGTCTTTGGGGCCCGATTGGTGCATTGCTTCTGCACCTGTTTGAGTTCTTACTCTCACTCAGCCATTGCTGGAATGTGCTGGGGACCCAGCAGTGACCGAGACAGCTCTGGCCCTGCCTTGAGGGAGCTTTGGGCCAGGTGGGGCAATAGCCCAGAGTGGTCAAGTCTAGGGTATAGGAGCCCAGGGACTCAGGAGACCCAGTGAAATGCCTGACCTGGTCTGAGAGTCAGGGCGGGTGGCTTCCTGGAGGAGGAGACGTGGCAGCTGAGCAGAAGGAATGGCATGTGGGAATGGAACCCAGGAGTGGGAGTATTGCAGAGGCCAGAGTAGTTGGGGGACGAAGAGGGCCCTGGGTCAGAGTAAGAGGATCTTGGGGGCCTCTGGGAGGGTCAGGGACTTGCTGCATGGGGAGCTGGGAAAGGTTTGGTGTGGGAGGGAACAAGGCTGCATCTGGGCTTTACAGAGTCCCTCTGGCTGTGCGTGGAGGCTGGGTTGGCGGGTGGAGTGCGCGGCGGGGCAGAGAGGGAAGAGGTCTGGGCTAGACCAGAGTGGAGCGCCAGAGGGGCGAAGTGAAGTTGGCAGAGGGAGCAGCCTGTGGGGCGTGGGGGCCCAGGCTGTGGTCAGGGTGGGCCTCTGTCAGGGAGAGTCTCTGGGTCTTCCCTGTCCCGTTCTTGTGGATGGCCTGCCAGTTGGGGGTTCATGCTACCTGCATTCCTTCCTGAGGCCGGACCCCCTCACCCACTCCCGGGAGCGCACTCGGGGTGCTGGGCCCTCTGCAGGCCCTTTCTTCCCAATCCACCTCCACCTGCCCCCCACAGATGACAGCCTGGGCTCCCTCGAACTGGACCAGCGGACCCACTTCCCCCAGTTCTCCTACTCGGCCAGCATCCGCGAGTGAGCAGTGCCGCCCACCGCCGCTGACGCCGCCGCAGGACGCTCGCACGGCTGCCATCACCGCCCCGGGGGCTTGTCTCTTTGTTTTTAAACTTTTTATTTTGCCTTTTTTTGTTTGCATCCCCATCCCTCACCTGCTCACCCCCATTTCCAGTTTTTTCTTCAGCCCTCTGCCAAACTCACCTCAGCGGTCCCAGCGGCCCTGCCTCCAGGATCCTGTCCTGTACTCACCTTTGTGCCCAGACCAGGATTTGGGAGACTCTCCACTGGCTGCCCCAGGACCAGGCCTTTGGGTAGCTGGAGAGATTCCGGTTTTTAATCAACACAAGCCCTGGCGAGGGGCACCGCATGGAGCTGCGGGTCCTGCCCGGATTTCTGGCCGGACGCCGGCAGGCAGCCTGTCCCTGCGCCGCTGCCCCGGTCAGAGGCTGCCTTCTCGTGGGACACCTCGTGGGACACGATGCCCGGCGGACAGTGCCCTGGTGCTGTTGGGCTCCGAACGGCCTGGCACGGGCGGTCCGGCCCCTCCCCCCACAGGGGCAGCAAAGCAATAATGTCCGGGGACAGGCGGGGGCCTTTGGAAGCTGCGGGGTTGGGGGTTCAGGAATCCCTCGTGTAGATGGGGCCCAGTCTACCCCGGGGTGGGGACTGCCTCCTTGCCCTGCCTTCCCCAGCCTCCCAAGCTGCTCTCCTGACCCTGTGGATGAGGCAGGAGGAACATTTGGGGACGAGCCTCCTTGCCACCCAGTCCTGTGCCTTACCAGGGCTTCCTTCCGGCTGGCCTTAACTCTTGCTGGGCCCCGGGCCCGGCCCCAGCCCTTGCCAAGGATGGGGGCTGGGATCGCCCCCTTTCCGCCTGGGGTGGAGGGGTGCCAGCTCCAGCTGTTACACATCTCGCACCGAGACAGTATTGGGCCCCGTGGACTGGGGTCGAAGAGGGGTGGGAGTGGGGGTCTCTGGTACTTCCTGGGGCGGGGGGCGGCCTCTGAGAAGGGGCGGCTCCAGGGCCCCTCTCTCCCTCCCCCTCCCTGGGCCCCACGTTCCGCAGCCTTAAGGTGAACGTGTGTCAGTGCTGTGGGCACGCGTGTGTGTGCCTCAGCCTGTGTGTGTCTGGACGGCCCCGTGCATCTGGGACATGGTTGCACACAGGGGGTGTGTGCATGCATGTTGGGTGTGTATGTGAGGGCAAGCGTGTCCCAGCCTTGAGTGCGTGCGTGTGTGTGTGTGGGGGGGGGCTTGGGCCCTGTCCTCCCCCGAGCATTTCATCCCGTGGGGGGGGTGCTGGCCTGGTGGGGGAGCCACACCTGGGGTCCATTTGCTGGCTGCCCAGCCTCCCTCCCCCGCTCCCAACATCTCTGGGTGTGTGGAATTTAGTTGTGGCTTTGATCTCTGTGCCCCACCTCCTGTACTGGGTAGTTCAGAGAGAGACACCCTAGGGTGGGGTGAGGGTCGGTGTGGGTGGGTGGGGGGTCTTTTTCCTTTCTGTGTGTGTATGTCATTTATCTGACAATTCTCTGTCCTCCCCACTGGCCTTCCCCATTCCTCCCATTTGTACGGTACAAGCAATAAAGACACTCGTTTCAGACCGGGGCCCGCCGCCCTGGGCCCTTCCTTGCCTGCGGAGCCTGGCCCTGCTGACCCGCTCCCCGGACCTGGGCACCTGGAGCCACGCTTGCCCTCTGGCTGTCGGGTTGGGCAGTGGGGCTCGGTGTGGACACTGCTGTGGCTGGAAGCTGCTGAGGGGCTTGGGAAGCTTCCTGGGGCGTGCGGGTACGGTGGGCCGAGACCATGCCAGGTCTTCAGAAGCTGCCCAGGTGGAAAGGGGGAGGACGAGGGGCGGGGGACAGTCGTGTGGGTGGCTCTGAACAAGGAGAGTGCTCGAGGCATCGCTGAGCCCTGGAAGCGAGCGTGGGGGAGCGGGTTCACTGCGTAGGGCCCTTGGGCCCTAGAGCTGGGCGCTGCCTGCACATCCTTTTCTCCCCACTTAGCTACACCAGGGAGCCTTGAAGCCCCAAATTCCAACACAATCCTTGGTGCATGAACGGCGATCGTGATGGCTGTCAGCGGGGGCACCTCTGGTTCCTGCCCTCACAGGCCCGGGATCCCCTGACGGCCACCCCTGTTAACCTGGGGTTACTGTGCTTGGCTCACTCTGCCCGCGCCTGGGGACCAGGGTGGCCTCGGCCCCGATCAACTGAATGTCAGACTTCCCGGAAGGGTTAGGGCTTCTTCACAGGCATGATCTCCGAGACCACGAGTGAGGGTAGCAGAAAAGTCAGACTTGGTGTATAGGAATCTGCATTCGCTGCAGCCAAGACCCAAGGAGTGCGTGGCTTTTTCTCACTTCATATGGACTTTATTATTTATTTAATAACAGAGGTATGTCCTGGCGGTCATAAGACCAGCAGCAGAGAAGCTTCTAGAGAAGCCTTCTAGTTTTCCCTCCAGTCGAGCCCTCTGAGGCGGCCGGGGCCAGTTCGTTTTCGTGTCGCCCCCTTTGCTCTCTGGCGGGGGGCCTCCTGAGCCTACCTCAGCCCGCTGGGTCACCTCGCGGCCCCCGGTCCCTCGTTGGGGGCCTACAGGCTGATGAACCGCTTTCCTCGGGCAAACGTAGCTCCCTAGCTGTAGTGGTGCTTCCTTCTGTAGAACTTTGCCCAAAGGGACTTTCAGGTGGGAGCGTTTTAATAAAGTTTTACCAATTGGAAACCTTTAGTTTTGAGTAGATGAATCTGTCTTTTGTCTTGTGCTCGTGGGAAATTTCGTGTGTTGTGTGTGTGTAAGAACGTGAGCAACACTGAAGTCTGAGGAAGCAGGTGAAGTGAAAATGCGCCCAGATCCCAGGTCCTGAGCGCTCATCCTGGTGCACGCTCATTTCTTCTCTGTGCAGATGCACAGGGCATCAGAAAAAGGCGCTCTCCCTTCGGTGTGGTGTGGTTTGGTTTGGTTTGGGTTTGGCGCGGCTTGCCTCCCTTCCAGTTAATGCCAGGTGTGTGGGCTGCACCTGCCGCATCTTCCCAGGGCTCCTGCCCGCGGATGGACATCATTAATGGAGTGTGTTGGTCACCGGTAAAAATGAGAGCCTCTAAGCCCTCTTTCTGTATTTCGGGGACCTCCTCACTGACACAATGCAGAGGTCCCTCAACTGATCCAGCCACCCCCCGTGGACAAGAATTGACTCAGTCTCCAGGTTTTTTGCTGCTCCCAACGGTGCCGGAATAAACCGTAATGATCCAGCTTTCCCACGCTTTCGTCGCCTGCGTGCCAGGGTGGCTGGAATTTAATACATGTCCAATAGCTGATTCACAGATTCTTACCTTAATTTTTTTGAATAATTGCACGTTAAGGCTTGGAGCAGAAAACTTGCAAAGAATAGTACTAAACGGGGCACCTGAGTGGCTCAGTGGGTTAAAGCCTCTGCCTTCAGCTCAGGTCATGATCTCAGAGACCTGCTCAGCAGGGAGCCTGCTTCCTCCTCTCTCTCTGCCTGCCTCTCTGCCTACTTGTAATCTCGCTCTCTCTGTCAAGTAAATAAAATCTTAAAAAAAAAATAGTACTAAACATGATTCTAGGCATGGAGCACCTTGTAGTCCCCGAAGTGAGGGCCCGCTCAAAAGCTGGCAAGGCAGGGCGCCTGGGTGGCTCAGTGGGTTAAAGCCTCTGCTTTCGGCTCAGGTCATGATCTCAGGGTCCTGGGATCGAGGCCCGCATCGGGCTCTCTGCTCAGCAGGGAGCCTGCTTCCTCCTCTCCCTGTCTCTCTGCCTACCTCTCTGCCTACTTGNAAAAAAAAAAAAAAAATCTTAAAAAAAAAAAAAAAAAAAAGCTGGCAAGGCAGAGCCTCCCCGATGGGCAGGGGCTTGGGGGCCCATGGAAAGTGCCCCCGCTGGGCTGAGAGTACTTGGAAATAGCATAGCACTGGCTCATACCCAAAGTTCATGATCAGTGAGTTCACACGAATAAACGGTAAATGACAGGAATAAACCGATCTGAACGGACCTCCGGGTAATTTCTGTAGATACTGTGCCTCCAGGGAGGGGCATCTCCCCCATTCCTTACGTGTGGGCTGCAAAGTGACTTCCTTCCAAAGAGGACAGTATATGAAGGGGGGAAGCAACTTTTCTGTGAAGAAACCTGACCCATTTAGTCAGGTGATCAAGGTCAACGTCAACCATGTAACTCCTGTTGGCAGGAAGTGCCCTTGATAGACAATGAGACTGCTATCCCAGTTGGCCCATGGTTGTGACAAATGCAGTCCACTAGGATGTTATAGGGCAAAGTAGGTTTGGGGTGTAAGGGACCTCTCCTCTCTTTGCAGCTTCCCATAAACCTACTATAAAATTTGACCTTAAAGTACAAAGCATTCTCATCGACCCTTCACGTGGATTCCTGTGACATTTTCTGCTCACTCCCTCCTCCTCCCCCTCTGTGTTTACATATCGTCCCTGAAGCGAGAACATTCTCTTGCATGACCACAGTTCAGATATCCAGGTCAGGAGGTGAATACTGAAACAACCCTCTCCTCGCAGATCTTTATCCAATTGGGCTAATGGTCCCACTCCTGTTGTTGTCCACGAGGGAACAGTCACCTGTCAGATTTGAAACCTACAGGGCACTTATATCGCAGAATGTCCCTCAGTTAAGGTTCATGGCCTGATGTTTCCTCACGATTCTAGTCAAGCTACCTTTCGCAGGAAGTCTGAGAAATGCTGTACCTTTCTCCCTGCATCCTGTCAAAGAGGCACATGAGATTCTGTCCCGTGACTGGTGAGGACTTTGATCCCTTGCTTAAGGTGGTGTCTGTCAGGTGTCTGCACTGGAAAGTTACTGCTTTTCCTTTGAGGTTAGTATCTCATGCAGAGATACTCTGAAAATGTAGATATCTACATTTTGATCAAGTGTTCAGGCAACGGGAACAGCAAACACAAAGGCCCTGAGGCCAGCAGGTGCTGGATGTGTTTGGGGAACATAAAGAGGCCAGGGGATGTCAAAGGGAATGAGGGAGGGAGAGAACAGGAGGAATGGGGTGGGCTCCTGGGTGGCTCAGTGGGTTAAAGCCTCTGCCTTCGGCTCAGGTCATGATCTCAGGGTCCTGGGATCGAGGCCCACATCGGGCTGTCTGCTCAGCAGGGAGCCTGCTTCCTCCTCTCTCTCTGCCTGCCTCTCTGCCTACTTGTAATCTCTCTCTGTCAAATAAATAAATAAAATCTTAAAAAAAAAAAAGAAGGAAATGGGGTTAGAGAGGTAACAGTGGGCCAAAGAGACCTTGTGGCCAAGGTAAGGAGTTCGGGTGTTACTATAAGTGTGACAGGAAGTCATTGGTCTGGCATCTCACGTTCCTCTGCTCACTTTTCCACCTTACTGACATCCCAGTGCCTGAAAACAGCAATCCCTTTCCTACCTCAGTGCCTTTGCTCACGCTCTTTCCACCACTTGGAATATTCTCCCCTCCCTTTGCATTCCTGGCTTCTTGCCTTTCAGGTTTCACTCTAACATCACCTCCTCAGAAAGGCCCTTCCAGGCCATCATTTCTAAGTTATGTGCTGCCTGTTCACTTATTCAACAAATATTTCTTGAGTGCCTGCCGTGTGCCAAACTCCGTTCTAGGCACTGGGAATGCAGCAATAAAAACAAAACACCAGACAGGCCTTGCCCTCCTGGGGTTCACATTCTCATCAGGAGGGAGACAGTAAATAAGACCAGGCAGTAAGTGCTAAGGAGAGAGTAAGGTACAAAGGGTGGTGATAGGAAATTCTCAGGATAGCCTTTCTCACAGGGAAGGTAGCATCTGAGTAAATACCTTAAATGAGGGATCTCTGAGGGAGGAGCATTTCAGGCAAAGGAACCAGTCAGCGCAAAGGCCCTGAGGTAGAAGTGTGCCTAGAGTGGGTGAGAAGGAGCCAGGGTGCTGGTGTGGCAGGAGAGACACGAGCTGGGGGAAGGTTGGGAGATGAACTCAAAGGTGTGTAGGGGATGGGTGGGAGGGTAATAAAGGACCTCGTGGACTTTCAGATTGAGGGAGATGGGAGCCACGACGGAGTTCTGAAGGGAGGCAGAGTGCGATCTGACTCGGGTGTGCACAGGATCCCTTCTGGCTGCATGGGGGGAACGGACCGTGGGGAATGGACACCAGGGAGCAGCGAGGAAGTCGCTGCACTAGCCCAGACCCATCGCTGGCCACTCGTCTTAGTAGTTTTGAAACCATCCTTCCTTTACAGCTGAGGAAACGGAGCCTCGGAGGGCCTGTTTCTGATCCTGCAGTAAGTAGCAGGAAGAGGATTTGACTCCAGCTGCCTGACTTTAGGTTTGGAGGGGCCAGAGCCAACGTGCAGAGCATTTACCCTCACCTCTGCACCTGCCCCGGCGAAGCATGCTCAGCGCGCATGCGTCCAGGCACCATTTAAAGCGCCCACCGCGGGTCCTTCGCTCCAGGAGGAAGAGGGGCGCGCTCGGCTTGGTCCCCCGACGCCGGCGTGGAGGATGCTGGTGAGTGGCAGCGGCCAGGGGCCCGCCTCCCGGCTCGGGCCTCTCTCCAGCCGCTGACCCCCTCCGCTCTCCCTTGCAGGGTCCCGCCGCTGCGTCCCCCGACCCTCCAAGCGCCCCGGGCCCCGACAGCATCTCCGAGGGCACGAGCGCGTCTCCAGGACGTCAGGAGAGGCCCCCTGGGCCGTGCACGCCGCCGGGCTTGGCGGAGGCGCTGAGCGCGCTGGGGCTGGAGGGCGAGCGCGAGTACGCCGGGGACATCTTCGCCGAGGTCATGGTGAGCGCGCCCCGGAGGCCAGCGTGGCGGGGGCGGTCAGATGAGGCGAGCGCTGGCTGCTGGCCCAACCCCCCCCCCCCGCAAGCCTTCCCGAACCCCCTCCTGCTGCAGCCCCTCCTACTCGTCCCTCGCACGTATTCCTTCACAAACACTTCACAATTTATGAACAAATGGGTTTGAGCATATTCGAGGCCCTGGGGAGCCTGTGATGAACAACACCGTCTGCTCTCCTTGTGAGCAACCAAGCAAGCGTGGGCGGCAACAGCCGAAGGGGGACCGAAGTGCAGGCACCTGGGCGGGGCAGGCACTGGCGGAAGGAATGCTGCAGGGAGGGGGTTGTTCAAGAAACTGAAGTGGGGAGTCTCTCCCCGCAGCCAGGGACTCTGGTAGGAACTGAGGCACGGGTGTGGTCCAGAGAGAAAGCCCCGCCCTTGTGGTGCCAGCAGCCTAGGGAGGCAAACGGACAGAACACACAAGGAAACACCAGCGACCTCCAGACTGAAAGTAATACTACGAGGATCGTAAAGCGCTGACGCAGAGCGGGTTGGATGCCGGGAGAATTCTGTGTAGGAAAAGTCCGGGGAATTTGAGCTGAGGTTTCAACAGTGCAAGGAGCTGGGGGAGGACCATTCCAGGTGGAGGGAACGGCGCATAAGTGCAAAGGCCCTGGGGTGGAAACGAGCCCGTCCTAGTCTAGGGCTAGACAAGGCGTAGCTGCCCTGTGGGTTGTGAAGGGAGGGGGGAAGAGGGGGTGTGGTGCGGGGGGAGGGGCAGCGCCTGGCGGAGAGCCGTTAGGGTTCTCTCCTGAAGGTGCTGGAAGCCGTGGGAGGGTTTTAAACTGGGGAGTTCCTTGGCCAGTTTGGTATTTTAGGAAGACCCTTCTGGGTGCTCTGAGGAGGATGGGTTAAGGGTTGGTGACAGCTGGTGGTCTGGGTGTCCAGGGTTTCCCTGCTCAGGAGGAGCCGTGGCCATGGGGGCCACAGATTGGAGAGGTGGATTGGGGAGACATCCAGAACAAAGTCCAAGGCTCTAATGGGGGGTAAGGAATAGAAGCACATTTGGAGAAGACGTTGGAGGCCAGTTTCAGTGTGGCGCTCCCGCTTCGGCCAGTTGGGGCGCGGAGGCTGCTGCACGTGGGGCTGGAGCTCAGGCGAGAAGCCGAGGCACAGGTGTGGGGAGTGAGGCCGCCCTGCCCAACCGCAGGTGTGCCGCGCGCTGCCCGGGAGGGCCCTGCCCCGGACCGTGACCCCAGAGATGCGCGCGCTCGTGGTGGACTGGCTGATCCAGGTGCACGTACGTATCCGGCAGGGGGGCAGGGCTGAGCCCGCGTCGCAGCCTAGAGCCCTGGTGGTCACTCACTCGCTTCCCCAGGAGTACCTGGGCCTGGCAGGGGACACGCTCTACCTGGCGGTGCACCTGCTCGATTCCTACCTGCGCGCCGGCCGAGTGCGCCTACACCGCCTGCAGCTGCTGGGTGTGGCCTGCCTGTTCGTGGCCTGCAAAATGGAAGAGTGCGTGCTTCCCGAGGTACTTTCCGGAGTGGGGGTTGGGAAGGTGGAAGCCTCGCTGGTCGTGTCGCAGAACACCTACTGTGTGCTGGGCTACGCCTTTGCCTATTCTTGGGATCCCAGCATATCTGTATGAGGCCAGGGCTACCAATGTGTCCCTTTAGCAGAGGAGGAGATTTGCCCAAAGCAGGGGGGGACCTGGTATCAGTCTTTGAACAATTACAGTCGCTGTAGTGCTTCACTGGCTCCAGTCAGTGCCTGATCAGAACTCCGTGCCGGATCAGAGCTGCCTGGTGACGTATGGAGTAATATTTGCGTTTTAGAGACGAGGAAAGTCCGTCTCAGGTCTTCAGTAATGTCCATATAACACGGTGTGAAAATGGTAGGGTTTGACGTCGAACCCAGGTCTTGCTGATTCTGAAGCCTGCGCTCTCCATGGCTTCCAGAGAACAGATCAATAGCCCCATTTTACAGACCAGGAAATCGAGGTTCAGAACGGAGCCTGAATCGGTCCCAGGCGCTACAGGCTAGGGAGCAACCAGCCGGGGTCCAAGACTCTCCCACCTCTCCCCCCCTCCGCCATCCGCAGTCGGCCTCCCTCTGCCTCCTGGGCGCCGGCTCCTTCTCTCGGGCCGAGCTTCTGCGCGCCGAGCGCCGCATCCTGAGCCGCTTGGATTTCCGGCTGCACTACCCGGGCCCGCTACTTTGCCTCGGGCTGCTGGCTGCGCTGGCCGGGAGCAGCCCCCAGGTGCGGGGAGGGGGGAAGGGGGCAGAGGGACAAGTCGCGCGCGGGTAGGGGCGTGGCCTGATCTCCCCGGGGCGTGGGGGGGGGGTTGGTGGTGCTTGGCAGGTGGTGCTGCTTGCCACCTACTTTCTGGAGCTGTCTCTGCTGGAGGCCGAGGCCGCAGGATGGGAGCCCGGTCGGCGCGCGGCTGCGGCGCTGAGCCTGGCGCACCGCCTGCTCGACGGGGCGGGCTCCGGCCTTGAGCCCTCGCTTTACAGGTACGGCCCCAGGGGAGCGCCTCTGTGGTTACAGGAGCCTACTCTCCTGATCGCTGTCTTTCCCGTCTCAGAAGGAGCGACCAGGGCGGGGAGAGGCGGGGGAAGCCCGGCTTGGTTTTCCTGGGTATGAGAAAATGGTGTGTCTGCCTGGTCTTGGGGTGTGTGTGTGTGTGTGTGTCAGAGAATAAGGTGTTTGTCCAGATTTGGGGACCCCTAACCTTGCCCCTGGGTGGAAGATAATCTTCCCGGCCTCGGAAGATCCTCGCTGCGTTCCAGGGTTGAGAATGACCGGTCGGCCAACCTCGAGTCCCCCAGCTCCCCTGCTGGCCGCGAATGGGGTGTCCCTTGAGCTGCCAGAGCCCCCCCCCCCCCCCGCCNAGGTCACTAGAGGCCAGGGTGAGTCCTCTTTTCGCCCAGCCCAGCCCCCCTCCTCCGGGGTAGGGCTGGATGTCTGTCCATCCTCAGCCCCGCTCCGTCCCTCCCCGAGGTTCCGGCTCTCCACTGGCTCGAGGGAGCCCCCGAACGGTCCTCGGGGACCCCAGTCCGCTCGTCTTCTCGGCCTCGCGCCCCCAGCTCCGAGGACAGGTCGTCTCCACCGCTGCGCCCGCCCCGCCTCAGTTGCTCTGTCTCCCCGCCGCAGCCCCGCAGAGCTGCGCCCGCTGGAGCCGTGCATGGCCCGCGCCGCGCTCCGAGGCCCCGCACCCGGCCGCGCCGCCATCTTCCTCAAGTACGCGCGGCCCCAGCGCCGGGGCACCAGCCTCGCCGCCGCCCGCCTGCTCCGCCGCCCGCAGCCCGAGCCGCCCTGAGCCCGGGGACCCCAGCAGAAAAGACTGTCCGTGTCTATCCCTTTCCCATTTCAATAAAGGAGGTTGCTTTTTTTTCTTTTCTTTTTTTTCTTTTTTAATTCTGAGCGCTCTCTGTCTTCATTGGGCGAATTCCCACCCCTCCCTCGTTTTTGATTGGTCACTTTCCAGGCCTCTCATCTTTCTGATTGGATGCTCTTTACCGAGTCCCTTAATGGAGGCTTAATGGAAAATTCTGGGCCCCTCCGCCAGGGGGCACTGGCGGACGTCCGCAAGCGCGGCTCGGCGAGCTAAAACTAGGGTCCCAAGCGCAAACGCCTGCAGGAGATAAATGGACAGAGATGCTGCAACCTGAGTGGCTCTCGGGCTCAGGGTTGGGAAGAAACTAGGAGGGATGGGGACTGTGGGAACTGTCCCGGTCATAAGAAATGCTACCTCGATGTTGCCAGATTTTCGGGTTTTGCTCAAGTGAAGCTGAAAATCTACAATTCCATATGTTAGCAACTAATTCAATATTTTTTTTAATGGTTGCACACCACCTATGCTGGCCTGTGGGAGTCATCAGTTTGTGATAGTATGGGTCTTTGATAGCAAGTGTTCTATAAATGGATCTGATTAACTTAACCCCTAGAGTGCCATGGTGTGAATGGGTATAAATTGTAGCACCTGTCTCCTAGAGGTGTGATGAGGGTGTGAGTAAATATACATGTAGAGCTTTAGGACAGTGCCTGGCGCCTAGTAAGTGTTATGGAATTGCTAGCACGGCCTCCTAGCAGGCTTGTGAGCTAGGTACACTTGTCCCCGGTTTCTACTGAACCCCAGCACCTGGCTATTAAGTGCTCAGAAAATATTTGTTGCAAATCAATGGATCTCCACACTTTTTAAATTAAAAACAGGCCTGAGGTGATCTCAGGAATTCAACCTCAGGAATATCAGACTCATAACCAACCCTGCGTTTGGAGGTGCAAGAGAAGAGGAAGTTTTTGCCCTGGAGATATTCATGGTTGGAGGACCAGAGAGGGGGAGAGGCTCATTTGGCAAAACTCGATAAGAGATAGAAGCAAATATTGCCACTGGGATGGAAGGTGGTGTGTTCAGGTTTGGACCGGTCAGGTGGGACCTGCCATGTGGCCTCCAGGAAGACGATGTGCAGTGGCAGGGTGAGGGGACAGTGGAAATTTAAGCTTGGTTCTTGGGGCTGAGGCCTAAGCCAGGGTCTTGCAGGGTGCAGGGGAGGGTGGTAATACACAAAGCACATAAAGTTATTCATTCAGTCATTCTTTCAGCAACTATGCATGGATGCTGACTCAGCCAGGCACTTATGACCACATACCTCACCGTCTCATGGGTGATAAAGAACAGGGATTGTCAATTTGTCCATTCCTGTGCCAGGCCCCATGCTAACTGCTTTATCTGCATAACATAATTTGGCCCCTACAACTATTCTGGAGTAAATTCACTTGTTATCCCCAGGTCACACAGAAAGAACACAAGGGGGAAGCCAAGGTCCCACCACCAAGTTAGCAGCTAAGGAGGGTTGAAGATCAACCATCTCATTCACCCCATTTTTCTCTTAAAAGCCTCTCACTTGATTCCTTTTCTGTACACTCTTGTATCCTTGTGCTGGTCACTCTGGGCTGTCTCTTGTCTGCTTTACCGCTGCTTCTGTCTCTTGTCTGCTTTACTTCTGCTACCCAGGCAGTGAGCTTGGGGAGGGCAAGAAGCAGATCTCTTTTGTTCATTGAGTTATCCCTTCCTCCAGGAAGCCTTCACTCACCACCTCAGTCTAGGGAAGGCACCTCCTCTGGACCCTCACATCCCGTTGTGCCGCCCCCATGCAGGGATCCACCCACTGCCAGGGCGTCCCACCCTGGCCACTTTGCCAGAGCTTCCCAGGCTAGACCATCAGGGCTGTCACTGTCTGGTCACTGGTCTGACTCCCCGCTGGACTAGGGGATCAGTGAGGGTAGGGGCTGAGGCTCTCTCAGTCGCTGCTCTCTCCTGCCATCACCCAGACCAGAGCTGGGCACAGAAGAAATATCAGTGAATGTTTGTTGCATAGATAAACAAATGAGTTTCCAAGTTGCTATCATTGTCCTATGGTACTGATGAGGTTATAGAGTTCCAGGTAATTTGGGTGATTTGTCCGAGTACTACCACTGGTGAGAAATATAAGCAGGGAATCGAATCTGGGCATCACAAGCCCATAACCCCTGTTCTTATCTAAATATGTGAAATGCCTAGGGGTCTGAAAACCTGCTTTCCACGAGGTTGATATCTTCCGGCTCTTCCCCCCAGACTTGACTTTTCCTTCCAGAAAGCTGTGGGAGCTTTGGGCAGGGGGGAGGAGAGCAGGCAGGGGGTTGGAGAGCAGGCAGGAGGGTGGGAGGTAAGGGGAGTGGGAAGAAGGGAGAGGCCCGTTGGAGAACTAGGGCTGGGCTGATTTGGAGGATAGAAAGGGAAAGTCCTGAGGGGTTTCTCTAGACCCATAGGGGGCAGGCGGAGTCGGCTGCCGGAGGTGCGGGGGCGGAGAAAGGGTGGGGACCGGCCCCGCGGGGGGCGATGCGGTAGCTGCAGCGGCGGCCGCAGGAGTTTCCCACAATGCAGCGCGGCGCGCTGTCCCCGGTGCTGATGCTCAGCGCTGCCCCGGAGCCTCCGCCGCGCCCGCCTCCCGCCCTCTCCCCGCCGGGCC
>LNAC01000161.1:801126-818290 GCA_002007465.1 Ailurus styani
GCCGCCTGGGAGTTGTAGTCTCCGGCTGCGCGGCCTTGAGGCAACCCCCTAGCCCCCCAGCCCCGCTGCCAACCTCGGGCCGCAGTGGGGGCCGAAGGAATCCTCCGGGGGAGCTAAACTTGGCCTCGGACCCTGGGGCCCGGTGGGCCGGACGCCTAGAGGAGGGAAGAAGGAGGGGGCCGAGCGCTCCTCACAGACCCTGCGGGTCCGCGGCTCAAGGTGGGATTGACGGTGGCTGACTGGATTCGCAAAGCGAAATATAGGCGCTGCCGGAGTGGTGGTTACTGCCTCCAGCCTCTAACGCGGCTGAGACAAGGTCCCCTTGTCTGGCCGCCCCTCGGGGTCCCGACCCGAGGTGCACGCCGGGAAATGTAGTCCGTTCTCGGACCGGCGCGGCGGGAGGCGGCCCCAAACACTGGAAGCGGGTTGGTGGCTCTTGCAAGCTAGGGGGTCCGGCTGATGGGGAGGCCTCAGCGGGGAAGACCGGCCTGGCAGGACGTGTCTACTGTCCGCAGGGAAATCACAGCCGTGCCTTTCCCCACCAGCTCTGGGTTCTGCCTCAGCAGTCAAACCCCGTACCCTCGAAAATTCCCCGCCTCCCAGAATAGGAACTTCAATTTATTGGGGGCTTAACGCGCCTCTTGTGCCAAGTGCTTTGCACACGGGGCATCATTAAATTCTCGCAAAGAGCCCATTTTCCAGATGACGTATTGAGAAGCAAAGTCACTTGTCCGAGGTCACAGAGGTGTAAATGGCAAAGCAAGAATCAAAGGCAGATTTTTAAAAAATTTCATTTATTTGACAAAGAGAGAGAGAGATCACAAGTATTTAGAGAGGCAGGCAGAGAGGCGGGGCGGGGGGGGGTGGGAAGCAGGCTCCCCGCTGAGCAGAGAGCCCAATGCGGGGCTCGATGCCAGGACCCTGAGATCATGACCTGAGACAAAGACAGAGGTTTAACCCACTGAGCCACCCAGGCGCCCTCAAAGGCAGATTTTTAAATTAAACATGATTTTTAAAAAAACACTGCCTTTCCATTTAAAGAGTGAGGAAATCGAGTCCTGCAGAGGCTCAGTGACTGGCTCACGATCTGTAAGCTCGTAAGCTGCAAAATTCTGGGCGTTTTCACGTGGCTTCTCCTGGGTGGTCCAAGGTCTGGAGGGAGGAGAGAAGAGAGGAACCATGGTGGGTTCTGGTTCCCAAGCTCCAGAGAACTACCCCGCAACCTTCACCCTCCGTCCCCTCCCCTCCAGGCTCCCGGGAAGCTGTTCCAGAGAGAGAGAGAGAGAGAGAGAGAGAGAGAGAGAGAGAGAGAGAGAGAGAGAGGGAGAGAGAGGGAGAGAGAGGGAGGATACCGGATACCTGGTGTCCTGGCTACCTGTCAGGGAAACTTAGGACCTATGAAGAATGCTTGTTGGTGAGCGCCTGGGTGGCTCATTGGGTTAAGGCCTTGCCTTTGGCTCCGTCCCGATCTCAGGGTCCTTGGGTCTAGTCCCGCATCGGGCTTTCTGCTCGGCGGGGAGCCTGCTTCCCCCTGCCTCTCTGCCTGCTTGTGATCTCTCTGTCAAATAAATAAAATCTGAAAAAAAAAAAAGAATGCTTGTTGGAAGTCAGAACCTCCTTTATTCTGAGTATAGGTGGTTCTGCTGGAACTGATACATGCGTTCCTGAAAAAACTTGGAGTTCTACAAAACAGTGTGCTATAAATAACAAGGCTTTATAGGAAAAATAAAACCAGGAACAGATTGTTCAAAATGTATGCAACTTTATAACCAGAGAGCTTTGAAACCAATAAGGATTCTAATAGAAATACTAGCACAGTTAAATGTCCATGGACATTCGTGCTTAGCAGCACCTTCGGTCCCTTCTTTGCAGTCTTTGAAGGCTGGGGCTTGTGCTCCCTTCTCGGAGATGCTGGTCTGGAGATATTAATTTTTAATGAAGATCATTTCCATCAAAATTAAAAATGTGATTGAAGGTGTTGTCTCCGTTAATCTGTCATTTTGATATGAGAGAATATCATTCTCTCATAGTTTCTTCATCTGCATTCACAGCTTGGCCACATACCATAACATTGCAGCAAGCATTATGGTCTTTAAACCACCAAAAAGAGCCCCTGTGGATCTAAAGGGAGAGACTTGTGCAGATTTGCAGCTTTTTGTGTGTGAAGATCTTTGATCACTAAGGCTTTCCCTTTAACTGTGAGAAAGCTTGCCCCTGATTGCTTCAAAATATGAACTTCCTGGAGAAAATTGTCTATTAACCAACATGCTTGTGTTATGTCGACAATGTTAGTCTGTTTACCAATTGTTTATGGGTTGATTCAAATCAGAGAGAGGCAGGTGGTCAGCAGGACAGGTGGTTTCCAAGTGGCTGTCTAGACTTGGGTGAGCAAGGGGACCTGGCTTGATTCTAAACCGAGTGAGTCCTGCAGGGGAAATGGGGCGTGGGATGGAGCTTGTCAATCCCGTAACAAATGCTTTGGATTTTGAGTGGAATTGTAATGATTAAGTTATTAATTTGGGGAGAATTTATGATTTTGTAATATTGAGTCTTCTATCTTGGACACAGGTATAATTTTCTCCTGGGATATCTTGTACATGCATTCTCTGGTTCACTCACTGCGTCTCTACTGTTTTTACTTATTTATTTATGACTTGGATTTTTTCTTCTGAAGTTACTGCTGTTGTGTTTTTATTGCTAATCTTCGGTTTGGCTGCCTTGTTGAACTCACTCTTACTTGTTTTAATTCTCCATACTTTCCTGGCTAGACGATCCTGTTTCTGTAACAAAATGACAGTTTAGTCTTTCTACTCTTTATAACTCATTGCTCACCCCTTCCCCTTAGTCTAAGAGTTCCAGTACAATGTTACCTATAGTGGTGATAATGAACAACCCTTGTCTTGTGCCAGACTTTTTTTTTTAAGATTTTATTATTTATTTGACACAGAGAGAGAGAGATCACAAGTAGGCAGAGAGGCAGGCAGAGAGAGAGGAGGAAGCAGGCTCCCTGCCGAGCAGAGGGTCCCAGGACCCTAAGATCATGACCTGAGCCGAAGGCAGAGGCTTTAACCCACTGAGCCAACCAGGTGCCCCTCATTCATTTTTCTTTTCCTGAGAACTGATTTTACCATATTGTTTTATTTCTGACACCCTATTAGCAATAACTTGTGTAAAGCTATTTTTTACGTCATTTTTTTCTCTCACATCTACCTTCCCACTTCTATCTCTTTCTCTACCTCATAGACACACTTTCTAATGTGTTTAATTTATGGTTCTTGGAATATGTCCTAAAAGATGTATAGTGCTTTATATGTTTTTTTAATGTTTTTAATTTTAAAAAAATGGTATTAAATGAATTTCTATTTTTACTTTATTTTTGCTCATATTGTTTTTTTTTGTTTTATTTATTTATTTTAGAGAGAGAGCACATGTGTGCACATACACTGCGGGGGGGGGGGAGAAGTAGAGGGAGAGAGAGAATCTCAAGCAGACTCCTTGCTGAGCGTGGAGCAGAGGCAGGGCTCAATCTCATGACTCTCAGATCATGACCTGAGCTGAAATCAGAGATCGGACACTTAACTGGCTGAGTCATCTAGGTGCCTCACCCAATATTATTTTAAGAACATTCTATATTGTTTATGTGTCTGGTTTATTGCTTCTTTTTTCAAAAATTTTATTTATTTTTAAGTAATCTCTGTACCCAGGTTGGGCTCAAACTCACAATCCCTAGATCAAGAGTTGCAGGCTCCCCCAGCTGAGCCAGCCAGGTGCCCCTGGTTCATTGCTTCTGATTGCTGCATAGCTCTCCAGTTTATTAACTCACCGTCCTTAATTATTCACCAACTAATGAAGAATTACGTTGCCTTAAATTCTTTGCCACTACAAATAATACTTAAATCGATGATCTGATACTTGTATCCTTTGGGACTTGTGCAAGAGTTTTTCTGGATTATACACATAAGATTGGGACTACTGGATTATAGAATATGCATATGCATTATACCAACTGGAGGTGCAAAATAGTTCCAAATTCCATATGTCTTCGCTAACACTAGTTCCTTTCTGAGCTTCTATTTTATGTATTTTTTATTTTTTTTTATTTATTTTATTTTTTATTTTTTAAGATTTTTTTTATTTATTCATTTGACACAGAGAGAGAGATTACAAGTAGGCAGAGGCNCCTTAAATTCTTTGCCACTACAAATAATACTTAAATCGATGATCTGATACTTGTATCCTTTGGGACTTGTGCAAGAGTTTTTCTGGATTATACACATAAGATTGGGACTACTGGATTATAGAATATGCATATGCATTATACCAACTGGAGGTGCAAAATAGTTCCAAATTCCATATGTCTTCGCTAACACTAGTTCCTTTCTGAGCTTCTATTTTATGTATTTTTTATTTTTTAATTGTATTTTATTTCATTTTTTTCCTCTCTGAGCTTCTAAATTTGGCTACTCTGATAGATTTAAACTAACATGTTGTAATTTCCTAACTGATTATGAATGAGGTTGAGCATCTCTTCATACTTGTTAGCCACTTGGATTTTCTTTTGTGTTAGTTGTCTATTCTATTTTTTTCGTCCATTTTTTCCTATTGATTTTCCACTCTTAAATATTTGCAAGATTTTGTTTATTCTGGAAATTAATCACTTTTTTTTGGGAAGCCAAAAATATCTTCTCCAAGTTTTTCACTCATTAGTTAACTTTTTCAGCTATGCTCTGTTTGGGAGAAACCTTTAATTTTAATATGTCCTGTTCATCTCATTTTCACTATATAGTTGATGGTTTTCTAGGCTTAAGAACTTCATTCACTCCAAAGTCATAAAGATAGCATTTTTCTACTAGCTGTTATGCATTGAATTATTTCCATCCCCCCCAAAATACATTGAAATCCTAACCCTCAGTACTTAAAATGTGATCTAATTTGGAAATAAGGTAGTTGCCGATTACTTGAATTAAGATGAAGTCATACTGGCTTAGGGCAGACCCCAATCCAATATGACTGGTGCCTTATAAGATGACAGCCATTGGAATACAGACACACACAGGGAGAAAGGCAGAGATTGTAACCTCAGAGATTGCCAGCACACCACCAAAAGCTAGAAGAGGCAAAGAAGGCTTCTGCACAAGTTTCAGAGGGAGTATGGTCCTACTGACCCTTGATTTTGGATTTCTAGCCTCCAAAACTGGGACACAATAAATTGTTGTTATGTTAAGCCACCCAGTTTCTGGTATTTTGTGCTGAAAGCTCTGGGGAAGTAATATACTAGTTTTATAGATTTATCTTTATTTATTTGAGAGAGAGAGAGGCAGAGACAGAGAAAGAGAGAGAGAGGGCACACATGAGCAAGCCCAAGCAGAGAGAAGGGCAGAGGGAGAAGCAGGCTCACCACTGAGCAGGGATCCCGATTCGGGGCTCTATCCCAGGACCCCAGGATCATGACACTTAACTGACTGAGCCACCCAGACGCCCCTAGAGATTTATCTTTAATATTAGGTCTCTAAACCATTTACTTGACCTTTGTATTATGGTGAGTGATAGGGAACCCACTTTCCTTGTAAGGAGCCAGTTTCCCCAGTATCTATTAGCAATCCATCTCTGCCCTTCTGATTGCGATGCTTACTCCGAAATATTGCAAGTTCTTTTAGGCACACGGGTCTATTCCTGACCTCTCCATTCTGTTCCTTTGATCAGTTTGTCTGTTCCTGTACCTAATCACCTTTGTTTTGGGAACTCTGGCTTGTTAGTGTATCTTATCTGATTTGGAAAATCCCTTCCTATCCCTGCCTTTGGCCATTCTTATCTACTTGTGATCTTGGTTCTTCCACATGCGTTTTTGAATCCGTTTGTTGTTTCTCAGAAAAAAAAATCCTTCTGGAATTTGGGCTTGCTTGAATTTATAGATCGTCTTAGGTAGAAGGGCCATCTTAGTGATTTTAATTGCTGCATTCACTAACATGGCTCACCTCCGCATTTGATTTCTTCTGTTTCCTTTTAATAACATTAAGTTTTGGGGCACCTGAGTGGCTCAGTTGGTTAAGTATCTGCCTTAGGCTCAGGTCATGATCCCAGGGTCCTGGACTCAAGCCCTGCATCAGCTCCTTGCTCGGCAGGGGTCTGCTTTTCCCTCTCCCATGCCCTCTGCTCGTGCTCTCTCTCTCTCTCTCTCTCTCAAATAAATAAATAAAATCTTTTAAAAAATTAAGTTTTTTCTTCATAAATATCTTGTGGATGCCTGGGCAGGTACCTAGATTCCTTTTTAACTTTTTTTTTTAAAGGTTGTTTTATTTTTTAATAATCGCCACACTCAATGTGGGACTCAAACTGGCACTCTCCACCAACCGAGCCAGCCAGGCGCCCTCATGCCTTTTTAACTTTTGTTCCTATTCTGAGTGGAATCTTTTTTTTAAAATTAATTAATTTATTTGACAGAGAGATAGAGAGCACAAACAGGCAGAGCAACAGGCAGAGGGAGACGGAGAAGCAGGCTCTCCACCAAGCAGGGAGCTCAATGTGAGGCTTGATCCCAGGACCCTGGGATCATGACCCGAGCCGAAGGCATCGGCTTAACCGACTGAGCCACCCAGGTGCCCAGAATCTTATTTTTTTTGTTAGAGATTTTAGTTGTTCGCTATTGTATACAGGAATGCTATTCATTTTTCCAATTTGATCTTTTATCTGGTCACTTTGCTGAATCTCTTATTAGTTTTAATAGCTTTGAGTTTTTGTATGGAATGCCAGATCACATCCAAATAGTGACAATTTTGTTATACCTCCTCCCTTTCCTTATCTACATATTTATAAACAGATTTATAATGACTATATTTATATTCATAGTAATATTTATAATGACTTGTTGCAATGGCCAACTCTCCCAGAAGTGATCAGTGGTGAGGGAGGCCAGCTCTGTCTGCTTACTGGTCTTAAAGGAAATGAGCTTAAGGTTCTTTATTAAGTGTGAAGTTTGTGATAGATTAGTCTTTATCAAATTATGGAAGTTCCTTTCTATCCCTAGTTTTCTGAGATCTTTTTTTTTTAAACTTTTTTTTTTTAAAGATTTTATTTATTCATTTGACAGAGAGAGAGAGAGAGAGACCACAAGTAGGCAGAGAGGCAGGCAGAGAGAGAGAGGAGAGAGGAGGAAGCAGGCTCCCCGCTGAGCAGAGAGCCCGATGCGGGCCTCGATCCCAGGACCCTGGGATCACGACCTGAGCCGAAGGCAGCGGCTTCAACCCACTGAGCCACCCAGGCGCCCTTCTGAGATCTTTTATCATAAATAGGTGTTGAATGTTATCAAGTTTTTTAAAAAGATTTTTTTTATTTATTTGACAGAGAGAGAGAGAGAGAGAGAGAGAGAGGGAATGCAAGCAGGGGGAGTGGGAGAGGGAGAAGCANTATTTATTTGACAGAGAGAGAGAGAGAGAGAGAGAGAGGGAATGCAAGCAGGGGGAGTGGGAGAGGGAGAAGCAGGCTTCCTGCCGAACAGGGAGCCTGCTTTGGGGCTTGATCCCAGGACCCTGGGATCATGACATGAGCTGAAGGCAGATGCTTAATCGACTGAGCCACCAAGGTGCCCCTATCAATTTTTTTATTTTTTATTATTTTTTAAAGATTTTTATTTATTTGACACAGAGAGAGAGAGTACAAGCAGGCAGAGTGATAGGCCGTGGGAGAGGGAGAAGCAGGCTTCCTGCAGAGCAGGGAGCCCAATGTGGGGCTCGAAACCAAGATCCCGAGACCATGACCCGAGCTAAAGTCAGACACTTAACCAACTGAGCCACCTGGGCGCCTCTCATATATAATTTCTTAAGCTAAGGCTTTCTTCACTTATTTTCACTCTCCTTTGATGAAAACGTTGGGAGCTAGAATTACCCTTGAAACACTGCTTTTGGTCATGCTTTTATTGTCATCCAGTTTTAAGGATTTCTTTCTTTTTTTTAAAAGATTTTATTTACTTTTTGACAGAGAGATAGAGAGCACAAGTAGGCAGAGTGACAGGCAGAGGGAGAGGGAGAAGCANAAAAAGATTTTATTTACTTTTTGACAGAGAGATAGAGAGCACAAGTAGGCTGAGTGACAGGCAGAGGGAGAGGGAGAAGCAGGCTCTCCGGTGAGCAAGGATCCCAATGTGGGACTCGATCCCAGGACCGTGGGATCATGACCTGAGCCAAAGGCAGCGGCTTAACTGACTGAGCCACCCAGGCGCCCAGGATTTCTTTCTTTGATGTTTTATTTTTTAAAATCGAGAATTATTTATATTATATTATTTAAGTTTGGGGGGCTTCTATATTTTTGCTGTTTAGAGCTGTCCACACTAGAGTTTGGACTGAGGCATAACAAAGAGATCCCAGAACAGAATGCCTCTGAAGTCATTTATTTCACAAAAAAGCCCCAGATCAGGTAGGTGACCCCACTTCAAGAGGTCATAGGTCCCGCCTTTTATATTGCTCAGTAAATTTTTTTAGCATGCTCTGAGCATCATCCTGACTCACATGGCTGAGGCCATCCCCCTGTCACCAAATTCGCATCCTAGCACGTGAGAAGACAGAACTTGGAAGTATGGAGCCATTAGCTTCCTTCAAGGACATGACCCAGAAGATGCCCGCCTTCTTTCCACTCATGTCCGATCGGCCAGAATGTAGTCACATGGCTCCAGAAGGCAAAGTGCATCATCTGAGGTTTGGTCAGAAAAACAGAAATTGAACCAGTACTGTGAACAGTTTACAAGCCAAGGAGAGAGGCCTCAGCAGAAACCAAATCTGCCGACACCTCCATCTTGGATGTGTAGCCTCCAGAACTGTGGGAAATTCATTTCTGTTGTTGTTTGAGCCACTCGGTCTGTGGTACTTGGTTACAGTGAACTAATATCTTCTCCAGTGCTATAATCTCAGACACAGCCTTAGCCCTAGAAGGAGGAACTAGGCCTTGACATGGAAACCTTTCCAAAGCTGTTCACATGGCACCCATAGCCCAGCCTGGTTTGGCAGCCAGATTTAACAAGCCCAGGCCTGGGACGTGTCTCACGGAGGCATCAGGATGCTTCTTTCTTTAGAGTGTCATTCACGTCCTTTTGCTCAGGAAGGAATCTGAAGACAGGCAACATCTTGGCGAGGCTTCGGACTCTTCCAGATGCCTTGGCTGGGAAGACCTGTGGGATGCACTGGGAAGAACTGGGGGAGAGGTGAGAACAGCTGGGGTGAGGATGAGGGAAGAGACAAAGAAGCACCCTCTCTGCCATGGAACCATATTTCTTTCAGTGGGTGTGGGGGAGGAAGGCACTTTATGAGGTCTAGAAACAGAGAGGGAAATGCAGGAAGGGAGCAGTGTATGGTGGGTTTGGGACTAAGGGATCCAGAGGTGGCTCAGGTGTCCCAGCCTCTTCTGCCTCCCTTGATTACATCAGGAGGCTAATTTCCTCATAGCTAATTACATCTATTAACCTTGATTATTGATTATTTCCTTTCCTCAGTCTCTATGTATGACAAATTCATTGTGTCACTGAAAAAAAATTTACTGAGCATGAGCACCATACTGCCTGGTAGCAGTGGTGCAGAAAACCCCTACCTTCATGCTGCTCCAGTCTGGGTGGGCAGGCGGGGCACTGAGCAAGGGCCATGGAGAGTGTTGAGGGTTCACAGGAGGCAACAGGAGCACTGCAGGAGCACTTGCACAGAAGGAATACTGGATCTGAAGACCTCAGTGAGGAAGTTGAGACCTGAGAGATGAAGGGAGGGTGGTGGAGAGGGTTCCAGGCAAAGAGAACTGTGTTGTGAAATCCCTGAAGCAATTCAAGCGTCAGTGCATGACACTGAAGAACCCAGGGGCTGGACTGTGGAGTGACCATGACGGTGGCAGGGCCTGAGGCAGCAGGTGGAAGCCTGCTGGGAAGAGCTTTCTAGGAAAAGGTAAGGATTTTGGACTCTCCCCAATGGCCAGTGGGAACCTATGGAAGGATTTAAGCATTGTGACTGGATCTGCCCCATTTGTTGGGTAGATGATGGATGAATCGTAGAGCAAGCTGCTGTGGTAGTTGTTGAGGCAAGAAATGATGGTGGCTTGGAGGAGGGTAGCTGCGGTGGGGATGGAGAGAAGTGACGGAGAACCTCGGGAACATTCTAAAGGATCTGATGGGGGTGAAGGAGAGGGAAGAGCCAAGTATGACTCTCAGATTTCTCGGAGACTGTGAAGAGCTGGAAGACAAGAAGGTCTAGACATCACTCTACGAGGTCTGTCAAGGGGAAGCAGGATTAAAAAAAAATAGGAGTATGGGGGCACCAGAGTGGCTCAGTTGTTTAAGCGTCTGACTTTGGCTCAGGTTATGATCTCAAAGTCTTGAAATCAAGCCCCAGGTTGGGCCCCCTGCTCAGTGGCGAGTCTGCTGCTTCTCCCTCTGCCCCTCCCCCCGGCCCATGTGTGCGTGCGTGTGCTCTCTCTCTCCAGTTAATAAATAAAATCTTAAAAAAATAGGAGTATGGAGAAGGATTAATAATATCAGGAAACACCACTGGGGTGCCAATACAATAGCGCATGTATTGTTTACGATATTTGCTGCCTCTCTTGAAGGATGTTCAGCCATAGCAGGCTTTGCCATATGACTCACTTTAGCCAATGAAATCTGAACACAAGTGACGTGCATCATTTCTGAGTGGAAGCTTCAAGAGCTGGCTAATGGCAGTCCACGTGTCTTTTCTCTCTGCCAGGGGATTGGCAATATTTCAGAGGCTGCCTATGAATGAAGGTCCATGGATGAAGGCGTGGAGCAGAGCCCAGCCACCCCACATGGACGAGGGGACAGGAGTGAGTCTCTACCTTTGTGTGTGTCTGTGTGTGTGTGTGAACCACTGGGGTCTGGGCTCATTTGTTTCTGGGCCATATGCTGACCACCCCTCTCATCCTCTAGACCATGAGCTGTTTGGTGAGTTGGGAGAGTGAAGAGACTTCAGTTAGAACTGTAGGGCCATCTTCAGGGAAGGAGCTGGTTTTTGTTAGGATAAAACTTGGAGGGAATATTCAGGGAGTGGTTGCAGGGCTCACTGTGGAAGAGTTTGGGAAGGTTGGAGGGAGGCAGGAGATGGGCAGGGCAAAAGACAACACAGAGGACAATGGAGATGAGAGAGGGAACCTGGGACAATGAGAGGGAACGGTATCAGGGAGGGATTCCCAGGGAAAGCAAAGATGGGGACCATGATGAATTTGGTCATGACAAATGGGAAGGCGATGGGCTCTGAGGTTCAGAAGCTCATAGCTCCAAGAAAGCAGCCCCTCAATCCCCACCCCCCCCCAGTCCCATGATGAGACTCAACTGGCCTGAGTCGTTTATCACTCTACCCTGAATGCCAACTATCTGTGAGATGAATGAATTAATGAAATGTATGGATCCGTGCTATTGGTCAAATCTTTCCCATTAGCAAAGGGTGCCTCTCAGCAGTCTGTAAACCAGGGTTGATGAAGGGCAAGTTACCCACCCTCTCTGACCTTGGTTTCCTTAGCTCTAAAATGGGATAATAATAGTTCTCTAACTCATGGGGCTGTTCTCAGAACTAAATGAGATGCTGGACAGCTGTCCAGAGTTTTGGCAACTGTTTTGTCCTAATTTCAGTAATGACATCTATGCCGGTGCCCAGTACAGACAAATATGTCACTCCTCTCTGCTAGAATGCCACCCCCCCCAATCTTTCTGCCCCCAGCCTTAGCAGAGAGGAAAAGCCACTTGTTCAGAGACCCTCTAGGCAGATTGAAGAGCCAACCCAGGGCTTTCCCTACTGTACTTGAACAAATCAGCACGGTCTAAGAGGCTTACAACACCACACATTTATCATCTTCTAGTTCGAGAAGTCAGAAATCTGAACTGCGTCTCCCTGGGCTAAAACCAAGGTGTCACAGGACTGCACCCCATCTGGAAACTTGAGGGGAGAATTCATTTCCTTGCTTTTTTGCCTTTTCTAGCTTCTGGAAGCCCTGTATTCCTCGGCTTGTGGTCCCTTCCTCCATGCTCAGAGCTCGACACAAAGTCCACATCCCTTTCTGACCTCCTGCCTCCCTCTTCCACTCATAAGGACCCTGGTGGTTACGTTGGGTCCACTTGGATAATCCAGGATAATCTTCTCAACTCAAAATCCTTAATTCTTCACACATCTGCAAGGTTCCTTTTGCCAGGAAAGATAATACTTGGGCAGGCTCCAGGGATTAGGACATGGGCATTTTTGGGGGGATGTGATTTTGCCTACCACAGAAGGGAAGTTGGAAATTGGCTCTCAGACCTCAAAGGCTCTTTACATCCCTCCCCGTCTGCCCAGCTGTGTGCGGATCTCATCTTTCTTCCCCTCCCTTTCCCATTTATTCTGGCCCTACAGCTCATTTTTTAAAGAAAGATCTTATTTATTTGAGAGAGAGAGAGAGAGAGAGAGAGAGAGAGAGCGCACAAGCAGGGGGAGAGGCAGAGATGGAGAATCTCAAGCAGACTCTGCACTGAGTATGGGGCCCCGTGTGGGGCTCGATCCCACAACCCATGAGATCATGACCTGAGCTGAAACCAAGAGCCGGATGCTTATCCCACTGAGGCGCCCAGGTGCCCCTACAGCTCATTTTAAAACAGATATCATTGGGGGGCCTGGGTGGCTCAGTCGCTAAGCATCTGCCTTCAGAGCCTCTGCACCGTAGCCTTGGAGTTTTCCGACACTGCTGCCTCTTGAAGGTGAGGAGACCCGCTGACCTATGGCTACCATAGGGTTTCTTTGGTTTCCAGGAACCTTTCATACAATGAACACGCCTCACGGGGCAGAACCTGGACCTCACCCACAGTACAGAGGAGGTTGTCTGGCTGTTGTATTGCAGGTCTGCTCATCAGTGTTTATGGAGTGACAGCTTGGACCAGCCTTGTCCTGACAAGACACACTACCCAGCGCTCTCAGTGACGGGGTGACCGACATCTCTCATGACTGTGAATGGCCAAGCTGGCTGCGAGGGATGCATTGGGCCCTCCCCCTCCCCCCTGTCCGGCCCCCCATGCACGTGTTGAAGTCCAAACCCCCAGTAGCTCAGCATGTGAAAGAGAGGGCTTTACAGAACTATCACGTTAGAATGAGGCTGTTAGGGTGGCCTGAACCCCACAGGGCTTGTGTCCTTATAAGAAAAGGAGATTTGGATGCAGGCATGCTAGACGAGGCAGGTAGAAGATTCTGGAACAGATCCTTCCCTCTCAGCCCTCAGAAGGAACCAGCCCTCCTGGCACCTCGATTTTGGACTTGTCGCTTCCAGAACTGTGAGGCAACACGTTTCTGTTGTGTAAGCCTCCCAGGCCGTGGTCCTTTGTTACAACGGCCCCAGCAAACTAATACACTGGCTTGTGTGCATCTGTAGCAAGGTGACATCCGCCAACTGTGGTCACCAAGTTGGTGACCCTCCTGTCACCCAAGAACCACTCCTTGTTCCTTAGCCCCCGTCCTCGCCAGGGTGGTGCTAGAGCAGCGTCTGACAGCAAGCTTCTCCTTTTATTGCTAAGGTACCGTGGCCTCTGTGACTGCAAGGTCTCTGAGAGTTCTAGGCCACCTTCAAAGGCACCAGCTGAGTCATGGCCACAGCGTGGTACCTGCTGCACTGTGGGGGCAGAGGCCTGCCGTCACGCAGCCTTGGGGCCACCTGCTAACTGCCCTGGGCAGTTGGCTGGAAACCCAGAGGGGTGATTCTGCCTTACTGCTCCTTTGAGCGGCATTTGCTGTTATGAAACCCGAGGCCAGCCCTTGACCCTGCTTAATTAGCTCTTTCCCCTGTGATGTGACCCCAAGGCCCAGAAAAGTTACTCTGGTTTTTCAAATGACTTCACAGCAAGAGTCAGAGAGATGGAGGGTGGTGTGGCTGAATCTTATCTGGGTCTTTCTTTTGGAGAACATTTTTCCCCCCTGGGGGAGACACAAGAAGCAGCCAAGCTAGCTGATCAGTGGGGTGCATTTGGAGGGGGGAGACAGAGATACCCCAGAACAGCTAAGAGGCGGAAGGAATCCGAAGTGAGGGATTTACCGAGCAAGGGCTTGCTGTAGGCGGGATCTCTGTTAATCACTGAACATATTACTGCTTTCAGCTCTTAAAAGTACAAAGTAAGTACCACTAACCATATTTCAAAGAAAGGAGCTCCAACAGTGAACATTTAAATTCTACCTAAAGTCTCAAGCCCTGGGGTGCCTGGGGGCTCAGTCGGTTAAGCGGCTGCCTTCGGCTCAGGTCATGATCCCAGGGTCCGGGGACTGAGTCCCAAATTGGGCTCCCTGCTCAGCGGGGGGCCTGCTTCTCCCTCTCCCACTGGCCCTGCTTGTGTTCCCCCTCTTGCTGTCTCTCTCTCTGTCAAATAAATAAAGTCTTTTTTTAAAAAAAGGCTCGAGCCCTAAGCTTTGGACGTTATAGGCATCAACTCATGAAATCCTCACCGGGAGGGATGAGGTGGGAACCATTGTTACCCTCCCGGTTCTGCAGGAAAGACAGGCAGGCCCGGGGCAGTTGGATCCTTGCACAAGGCCACAGGCCCGGCAACTGCAGAGCAGGTGCCCACTCACACCCACTGCGCTCCGCCTTCTAGTCAGCTGAGACTCATGTAACCATAAACTTGCTTGAGGTGGAGACCAAAACCCACAGTTAACCACCCAAAAGGAGGATCGGGATAGTTCAGACAGTCATGCTCTTATAACCTTGCTCAATGGACAAAGGTGCCAAATCCTGTGGAATCCCATAAGGAACCTCGAGTTTGCCTTGGAAGTCCTCACAATGGATTTATGTTGGAGATAAACCAAAGAGGACTGGTCAGAAATCACTGGTTAAAAAAAAAAAAATGTATTGCCATAGAAAGAGAGAAGAAAAGCAAAACCACTCTTAAACCACATAACCATACAAGGAGTCTAATTAAGAGCCTTTGAGTTTAAGAACAAGCTTAGTAGGGGCGCCTGGCTGGCTCAGTGCAAAGAGAGTGCAAGTCTTGATCTTGGGGTTGTAAGTTCGAGCCCCATGTTGGTTGGAGAGATTACTAAAAAAGAAACAAGCTTAGTAAACTACTGTTGAATCTTTTATATCATCAGATATGATTTTATAAGCCATCTTTGATTTTCAAACCAACCATTGCTTTTCATCTATGGAATTCATTTAAAAGTGTTTGGGGCCTTGAAAAGACTTCAGGTATAAATATCTTTAACAGGAAAGAAAAACTAGCAAGTTTCATTAGCACTGGGAATCTTCTCATCTTTTTTCTCCTTGGGTGTTAGAAGCTCGGAAACAGTAAATACAGTGGAATTCAAAAATACACTTGCTTTGAGATTTTCTCTGGCCTTCAAATCCAGCTAATGCTTTATCGATTGAAAACTAATATCCATTCTTAAAGGGGGAAGGACGTCTTCTAATCCGATGTTTTTCTCTAAAAGGGGGACTTATGTGTTTTTCACCCAGATGTGGGACTAATCTATTCGAAGCATAGCACCTTGGGAATATGATTTGCTTTAGGAAATGAAGATTTATATATTTCTGGAACAGAAAGTTCAGGAAAGGGGACTAGGCTGGGCTGTAAATGCAAATAACTTTGTTTCTTGTTTTGGTTTGTTTTGTTTTTTTTAAAAATAACATCAAAGAGGCTTTTATGCTGCATTAAAAAGCTGGAATTCAGGGGCGCCTGGGTGGCTCAGTCGGTTAGGCATCCAACTCTTGGTTTTGGCTCTGGTCATGATCTCCAGGTCATGAGATTGAGCCCTAGTGAAGGGCTCCATGCTCAGCGGGGAGTCTGCTTGAGATTCTTTCCTGCTCCATCTGCTCTCTCTAAAGTGAATAAAAAAAATCTTAAAAAAAAAAAAAAGCTGGAATTCCACTGTGATCAGCTGGTGGGCAGTGAAAAGGAAAAGTTTTGGTACTCTGCCGACTCATGGCCCTACTCTCAGTACTGGTCACCAAATGTGTGCAGCATTTCCCCACAGCTGGAAGTTCTCCAGTTCTCTGGGGACACTGACTGGATGTCTTATAATTCAATTCAGTTCTGACTCTCTCTGTCTGGAGTTAGCATGAGGCCTCACAGGTTCTGGGCTCAGTCCCACAAGATGGGCCGCGGCCCAGATGCCAATTGCAAGTACTGAGTTTTGCAAGTGCTGCAGGGTACCAGCAACTTCTGTCTGACTTGGCTGCAGATTGTGGTTCCTGAGACCCCCCTCGTTGGGGTTCCGTGATTTGCTAACCAGCTCACAGAACTCGGGAAAACAGTTTGCTTACTGGATTACTGGTTTATGATAAAGGATACAACTCAGGGACAGCTAGATGGAAGGGATGCATGGGTGGGTGGGGGGAGAGGGATGGGGGGGCTGCCACGCCCTCTCCGGGCACCTCCCACTCTTGGTTTCCGCTCAGGTGGTGTTCTCAGGGTCATGAGATGGAGCCCCTCATTGGGCTCCTTGCTCAGCTTGGAGTCTGAATAAGACTTTATCTCCGTCTGCCCCTGCCCCCCTGCTCTTTCGAAAATAAATACATAAATCCTTAAATCATTGGCCTTTGGGGATTAACTCAACCTCTAGCCTCTCTTCCCTTCTTGGAGGTTAGTAGGGGCGAGGCTGAAAGTTCTGGGAAGTCGGTTCTCTGACAAACAGTCCGCATCCTGGGGCCTTTCTAAAATTCACCTCATCAAACCTAAGCGCAGGTGTGGCTGAAAGGGGCTGTTTTGAATAACCAAAGACATTCCTTCCATTTTCTCTCTCTTACCACTTAAGGAAATGCAAGGGTTTTAAGGACTCTGGGTCAGGAAGGGGGAGAAAGACCAAACCTATGTTTCTCACTCTAAATCACACAGTCGGGGGCAGCTATTGAAAGGTTTTTAGCAAGAGTCTGAAACGATCGGGTTTACCTATGTACAAAGTGCCCTTGAGGGGGCCCGGCGGTTGGACTGCTGAGGACCCTGAAGACCGCGAGGAGTGAGTATCAGGGATGAAGCCATTCTTCCTGAGCTCCAAACCCACCCTCCTCTGCTCTGCGTTGTGATGCCGAGCTGGGAAACCACATTTCTGCTTTGCCAGATGGTTCTCTGTGAGATCCTGGCAATAGGGTTGGCTAGACTACAGAAGTCAGGCGGTTAACTCGTTCCGCTTGGCCCAGGGCTTTTCCCAGCTTTAGCAAAGTTCTGCCCCCGCCCCCCACCCCCACC
>LNAC01000161.1:818401-857161 GCA_002007465.1 Ailurus styani
ACCCCCACCCCGAGCCCCTTCCGCGGGATGGTTGGACACCCTATACGCGGAAGGAACTTGCCCGCTGTTCCTGAGCGTGTTTCCCCAGCCACGATTCCTCCTGTGCCAGCACCCTAAGCCAGTCTGTGGTTTGCAAGATCAAGTTTATCACAAACATGAGCACCAGCCCGCAGATGCCCTCTCTTTTAGCGTGTCTGTCCCCCCTCCCAGCTCTAGGGGGCGCTAGCTGCTTCCTGCTGCTGCTACTTCTATGGTATCCTGGGGCTGGGGCTCTCAGAGCGTGGACTCCACCCCCGACCAGCAAGCGGGGTCAGCAGCGCGCCCCCCGCCCCGAACTTGTGAGACACGCAGTTTCAGGCCCCGACCCCCCAAGACCCATCAGAGACTCGGACTGGGGCCCAGCGGTCTGTTTTAACAAGCGGGGCCTCCAGGAAATTCGGCTGAAGTGTAAGAAGCGCTGTCTTAGAGTTCTCTTTGTACCCTCTCAACTGCCTAGATAGCATTATACCAAGCTGGCAATTCCTATGTTATATTCCATGTGTTAAAGTCTCTCTGTTAAAGGACGCCTGGGTGGCTCCTTTGGCTCAGGTCATGGTCTCGGGGTCTTGGGATCAAGTCCCACCTCGGGCTCCTGCTCAGCGGGGTGCCTGCTTCTCCCTCGGCCGCACCCCTGCTTGTGCGCTCGCTCTCTCTCAAGTAAGTAAAATCTTTTTTTTTTTAAAGTAATCTCGACACCCAACATAGGGCTCGAACTCAAAACCCTGAAATCAAGAGTCGCATGGTCCACTGACTGAGCCGGCGAGGTGCTCCTCAGTGTAGTTTTTAATTTGTGGTTTTAAAAAATTATGAGTGAGGTAGACCATATTTTTATATCCATAGGGGACATTGGCATTTCCTTATATGGTGAGCTTTCTGTTCATATATCCTGCCCATTTTCAAAAGGTTTCTTGGTCTTTTTCCCCCCTTCATTTTTTTTTAAAGATTTTATTTGTTTGTTTAAGAGAGAGAGCGAGAGAGAGAGAGAGCATGAGTTGGGGTAGGGAGAGGGAGAAGCAGGCTCCCCGCTGAGCAGGGAGCCCAAAGCGGGTCTTCTTCCCAAGAATCAAGACCTGAGCCAAACGCACACACTTAATGGACTGAGCCACCCAGGCGCCCCTCCCCTCAATATTTAGATGCCTTTTTTTTTTTTTGTATTTTAGGGATATGAACCTTTTGTGATACAAGTTGTAAATATTTTTTCTCATTTTTTCATCTGTACTTTTTAGTTCCTGTAGGGCAGGTTTAAGTTTTGAAGTTGCAAAAGGTTTCGTTTTTGTTTGGCCATTTAACAAGTTTCTCTTTTCTTGCTGCTTTTGACAAATTTTTAGAAATTCTGATGAATAGTTTGGAAAATTTACCCAGCTCCTGCATGGTTGGGAGAGTCCGCAGTGTTTTTTTGTATTATTTGAGGGTTGTATTTTTTCACTTAGATCTTTGATACACTTTGAATTTAATGTGATATCCAGGGCGAGGAGTGGATTCCAGGTTTTCCTCTCCGTTGTGTAGTTGCTCCCACACTAGTAAGTTAAAACACTTCCCCAAAGTCCCTTCCTAAAATAAAAACTATTATAGTATTATATGCACACACAATTGGTTCTATTTCTGGATTTTATAATTTTTCCCTTGCTCTGTGTGCTTATTCACACACCAATAAGACATTATTTTACATTGTTATATATTGGTTTTAATATGTGATAGAGCTACTCCCTGGGTTTTTCTTTTTTCTTTTTTAAGATTTTATTTATTTATTTGACAGAGAGAGAGATCACAAGTAGGCAGAGAGGCAAGAAGAGGGAGAGGGGGAAGCAGGTTCCCTGCTGAGCAGAGAGTCCAATGCGGGACTCGATCCCAGGACCCTGAGATCATGACCTGAGCCGAACACAGAGGCTTTAACCCACTGAGCCACCCAGGCGCCCTCCCTGGGTTTTTCTTCTCCTCCTTCCTCTTTTTCAGTCTTTCCTCCTATCTCTGCGTGTTGAACTCCCAAATGAACCCCATAATCAGGTTGTTTGTGTCTAGGAAGAAACGTTGATGACATTTTTATTAGGCTTGTGATACATTTGTAAACTAACTCAGGGGCAATTGACCTGTTCAGAATGTTGGCAGCAGCTCGGTTTCCATCCTTGAGGTCCAGGCGCCACCTGGTGGTCACTGCACAACAGCAATATTTTCTCTTAAAAAGCCACTCAGCGATAAACATTTATTATCACACACACTTTCTGTGAATTAGGTCTGGGGGAGGCTTCGATGAATGGTCCTGGCTGGAAGCTCTGGCAGTGAAGACATTTTCCAGGGCTGCAGTCATCAGAAGGCTTGACTGGGGCTGGGCGACCCCCTTCTAAGACGGCACAGTCATACTTGGTGGAAGACAGTGCTGGTTGTTGGTAGATCTCAGTTCATGGCCTTCTCCAAAGTGTGCATGCTAGATAATTTTAGATTTGGAAGAAAGTTGCAGATAATACAGGGAGTTCTGCTGTGTCTCCTCACCTGATGTTAACATTATAGTACAACGATCAAAACCAGAAGATTAGCATTAGCACCATATTAACTAAACTACCCACCTGATTTGAGTTTTAACAATCTTTCTACTGATGTCCTTTTTCTGTATCAGGATCGAACCCAGGATTCCACACTGCATTTGTCACATCTCCTTGGCCTCCTGTCGTCTCTGGCAGTTCCTCTGTATTTCCTTGCCTTTCATGACCTTGACACTTCTGAAGAGTACAGCTGTCTTGTAGAATGTCCCTCAAGTTGGGTTTGTCTGCTGTTTTTCACAGTTGGACTGAATTAGGCATTTTTGCCAAGAATACCACAGGAATAATATTGTGTCCTTCTTAGTGCGCTATATCCACGTTATTTCTGGGGCTTCCTGATGTCTGTGTGTCCTATTATGGGCGACGTTGACCTTGACCACTAGGTTATAGTGCTGTCTGCTGGCTTTCCACTATAAAGTTACTGTTTTTCCCTTTGTAATTGATAAGTATGTTAAGGGAGATACTTTGAGACTGTACAAATCTGGTTCCCTCAAACTTTTTTTTTTTAAAGATTTTATTTATTTATTTGGCACAGAGAGAGAGATTACAAGTAGGCAGAGAGGCAGGCAGAGAGACAGGGAGAGGAGGAAGCAGGCTCCCTGCTGAGCAGAGAGCCCGATGCGGGCCTCGATCCCAGGACGCTGAGATCATGACCTGAGCCGAAAGCAGAGGCTTTAACCCACTGAGCCACCCAGGCGCCCCCCTCAAACTTTTGCCTACTAATCTTAGCACCCATCATGGATCTTGTCTGCAACAGTTATTACCGGTTATGTGCCTAATAGAGATTTTCATGTCATTTTTTTCCTTCTGCATTTATGAATTCGAATTCTATTGAGAGAAGGAGCTGTCCCTTCTCCCCATTTACCTATTTACTGGATCCTTGCCTTAGATCAGTATGGACTCGCGGATATTTGTTTTACTCTATGGATTAAAGTCTGATATTGATTTCATAATTTTTGACGGTCCTCTGGATATGAAATGTCAGGCTATTGGGGTTTTAGTCAGAATCTTTTTTTTCTCTTCCCTTTGTTTTTTTTAGGCTTTTAAAAAAATTTCTTCATTTGAGAGAGAGAGATGAGCGGGTGGAGGGGTAGAGGGAGAGGGAGAAGCAGACTCCCCACTGAGCAGGGAGCCCAATGTGGGGCTTGATCCCAGGACCCCGAGATCACGACCCAAACTGTAGGCAGATGCTCAACTGACTGAACCCCCCAGGCACCCCTTAGTCAGAATCTTTCTGAATACTGAATTCTAATGAGGTCAGACATCATTGCTCTTTCCTGTTGTGGCCTCTATGAAATGCTTCTAGTTGCTATTTTTATTTTCCTCTTGTTTCTCTAGGTTACGGTGTCAGGCCCACAGTACAGATACAATGAGTCGACGTTTTGGGAAGTATGCCTGGAATACTTTAGGGTCTGTGTATGTGGTCTGTGTATTTGTTAAGGGCAACTTCTAGGCTTTGTGTGCCATCTGTATGCTGAGGAATCCAGTTGGCGGTGGAGCCCTCTGGGAGTGGGCACTGAGATGCTGTGTGAAGTGCAAGGTATCTATTAGGGATTGACACCCGTGGGAGGGAGCGGGAGGAACAGCGTTGGGTGGATGGAGAATTTGAATTGTGATCCAGGCCCAAGGTCGGACTTGACTGATCCCACAAGGAGCTCTGGAGCATGGATAACCTGTTAGAGTCTTCTGTTGTTTGACTCAGAGCCTGCTAGAATTGTCCCGTGTGGCTCAAGTTCCTGGGTCTTCTATCCCTGATTCCCTCAGTTACCCATGGGGACAGCCACCTGTGAGCCTTTGGGCAAGGTGGTTCTGTGCAGCCCTGGGCACGCAGGGCCCAGCCTGAGGGAGCTGACAGCATTCCCAGTGGCTGGAGTGGCAAGTCCGACCTTGACGGGGGATCTGGGCAGGCTGTCTCTGCCTCCAGCGTCAGTCCCAGATTTCTGTCTCCAGTGCACACCTGTCCCCTGATTTCTGCCCTTGGATGTGTGATGTGACACTCACATGGCTGGTGTCCAAAATCAAGTTCCTGATCTTTTCTCCCAAACCTGCTTAGCCTGCGGGCTTCCACGTCTCAGTTACCAGCAGCTCTGCCTGTCCTGGTGCTCAGGCCGAAATCTGTGGAATCATCTTTGACCGACTCCCTTCTTTATGCCATCTGATCTGTCAGCAAATCTTGTGGACTTAATCTGTGAAACATCCCAAATGTGAACTCCCTGGACCAAGACACATATCATTTCTTCCCTGGGTTTTTGCATTTGCTTTCTTTCTTTCTTTTTTTTTTTTAAAGATTTTTATTTATTTATTTATTTGACAGAAAGAGAGATCACAAGTAGGCAGAGAGAGAGAAGGAAGCAGGCTCCCTGCCGAGCAGGGAGCCCGATGCGGGCCTCGATCCCAGGACCCTGAGATCATGACTTGAGCCAAAGGCAGAGGCTTTAGCCCACGGAGCCACCCAGGCGCCCGCATTTGCTTTCTAACCAGGCTCTGTGTCTCCACCCCTGCTTGGCTAAATTATTCTCTTGTTGAAATGCAAACTGGATCATGTCCTTTCTCTGCTTATTACCATAAAGTGGCTCACTAAGAGTTAAATCCAAATTCCCCTCAGAGGCCTGTAAACCCTGGCAGGTTCCCCCCCAACCCCATCCTAGGCCCTATCAACCCTGACTTCATCTCCTCTTCCCCTCCTTGCTCACTCCACTCTAACTGGAATTGCCTTCCTCCAGGATCTCCATGGCTCCCTCTCTCCCTTCCCTCAGGCCTCTGCTCAAAAGTTGCCTTCTGAGCGACGGTGTCTTTGGCCACCCCTGTAAGCTCCCAGCTCCCGCTCTGGGTCCCCTTGCTTTCTTGGCGTATAATCCTCCATTGCATTAGTTACCACCCAATGTAATTTACTCATCATTTTGTTCGTTATCTATCTCCCTAGCAGATTGCAGAAGATACGCAGGGACAGCGAATTTTCTTCCCTGTGTGTTCTTGCTGAAACCCCAGTGTTAGAACTGTGCCCGGACAAAGTAGGGGCTCAATAAATATATATTTTTAAAGATTTTATTTATTCATTTGACACAGAGAGAGAGATTACAAGTAGGCAGAGAGAGAGGAGAGAGGAGGAAGCAGGCTCCCCGCTGAGCAGAGAGCCCGATGTGGGCCTCGATCCCAGGACCCTGGGATCATGACCTGAGCCGAAGGCAGCGGCTTTAACCCACTGAGCCACCCAGGCGCCCAATAAATATTTTTAAATGAATGCACGCGTGAATTTATGCAACACTTACCACTGCCTTAGGGTGAATTTGTTCCTTTTTTAATTTTAATGTACTATTGCTTATGTGAATGCATTTTAAGGAGATATTCAAATATTAGATGATGTACAAAAGTCCCCCTTGACATGGGTGGTGGGAATTTTACCTTTTTTTTTTTTTTTGGGTCTACCCAGGCACTAAGCACTTATTCTCTCTTGTGAGCCTCCTGAGCTCTGTGGGTCTGGAAGGGGAGGCAAATGAACACCTCCCATTTAAGAGACTGTGTTAGTTTCCTCTTGCTGCTGTAACAAACTGTCACAGACTCAGGGACTTAAAAAGAACGTGAGTTTATTATTTCATAGTTTGGGAGGTCAGAAGTCTTACTGGGCTAACATCAAGGAGGTGGCAGGACTGAGTCCTTCTGGAAGCTCTTGTGGAGAACCCACTTCCTTGCTCTCTGGCTTCCGAAGGCCGCCTACATGTCTCGGCTACTGGCCCCTTCCTCCGTTTTCGAAGCCAGCCACATAGCTTCTTCCTTGCTGACCTCTGCTTTCCATCGTTCCGTCTTCTCTCCTGAACTCTGATCCTCCTGCCTCCCTCTTACACGGATCCTTGTGATGACACTGGACTACCGGAGCAATCCCTATTGCTGCATATGGGGACATAGTCCCAAGTTCTGAGGATCAGGACAAAGACCTCTTTGGGGCCCATTATTCAGCCTATCCAGAGGGGTAGGCCTTTTTTTTAATAACTATTTTTTTAAGGATCTTTATTCATTTATTGGAGAGAGCGAGAGAGCACAAGTGGGGTGGGGGAACTGCAGAGAGAGACAGAGAAACAGACTCCCCACTGAGTGGAGATCCCAACACGGGGCTCAATCCCAGGACCCTGGGATCATGACCTGAGCTGAAGGCAGAGGCTTAACCTACTGAGCCACCCAGATGCCCTGAAAGAGGACTTTGCCTCCATTTTGAACTCAGGCTTTCTAGCTGGGTTCTTCTTTCCAGCTCATCTCTTGGCTCAGGGAGAAAACCCCGAGGGCACAGCATCCCCTAATGGGAACCGCAACTACCCCCTCAAGCAGTAAGGACTGTTCTGAGCCAACCAGACCCCACCCAGGATCAACTCCAAGACTGTGATCCATTTGAGCGTCACTGACCCCTGCACGTACCCACCACATTTGCCCCACATTTTCCTTCCATAAACCTGGAAGTATTTTCAGCACTCTGCACACGGTCTTTGAGCCACTGGTTGCTGTCTTCCTGGGGTTGGCCTCACTGAAAGAGATCCCTTTGTTTCACTACCCCTCATTTCTCTGCCTTTGGATTTTGTCAGCGGTGAGCGGCGGAACGCGGTCTGTTTGGGACCCCTGGAACCAGGTGCTCCTGCACCCCTGTGTCCCCGCTAGAAAATGGTAACTCTGTGTTGCACTTCCTGAGACACTGCCAGACCGTTTTCCACAGTGGCTGCACCATTCTTACATCCCCCCCTGCAGTGTATGAGGGTTCTGATTTCTCCACATCTTTGCCAACAATGATTACCTCTTGATTACAGCTGTCCTAGAAGCTGTAAAGTGATACCTAACTGTGGTTTTGATTCGCATTTCCCTGATGGCTAAGGATAGGGGGTAATCTCGTACTTGGAACATTTCTCAGTTTTGAATTCTAATGTAAGTAAATATTGATGGAACTCACATAGATATGAGCTCACTGGGGTCCTCAACAATTTTTAAGAATATGAAGGTACCGTAATACCAAAAAAGTTTGAAAACCATGGGACTCGGGTCTGGGACAGGATGTTCAGATGGTTTGGTTCCTGCCTATGGTATATCAGTCAGATACCTGTGAACGATCGACCCACAAACTCAGTGGCTTCAGCAAACAGTTGGTGTCCCTGCATCAGCCCCCACGGTGACTGGGCTGCTGAGGCTCTAAATAGTGGTGCCTGCCCATTATATGGCCTGTTTATAAGTGGAAGAACCAAATGAACCCCTTATTGTTTGAACCATTTGATTTGGGTTATTCCTCTTGTTTGCACCCGAGTTGATTGACATTCTGTAAAGAAACTCTAACGACTTTAACAGGCAAGGGCTATAGTCGTTTTCTACAAAAGGACACTGGTGTTGAGAGATGGAGAGTCACTCTTTAGGGATACCAGGTAGTGGATACACAAGATTCTTTCCTTGCCCCAAATCACCTGCAGCTGGGAAAGGGTCGGAAACCAAAGAATGGATGGCGGAGCCTCCTAGACAAACACCTCCCTTTGCCTGGGCTCTGAGTTCGAGAGGGGGGTAAGCCGGAGCTCCAGGTCACCGGCAAGGAGTGCTCACACTCAGGGCTGCTGCTTTCCAACCTGGGTCCCTGGGCCAGGGCGTCTCAAGGAGAACCCCCCAGGTGGGGTGGCCGACCCCTTCCTTCTACCCAGCTGGAGTTAGGCAGCTGGTGTTCTTCTGCCGCTACACAGGGCTGGCCCGAGGTGCCTTGCTCAGCCCCAGGCTCCTCACAGGGACTGAGGTGGCAGTGAAGGAATGCCTGGTCTGAGTCTGGACCTCTACAAATGACATGTGTCTAGAGGCCACTGCCATTCTCTTTAACAGAGGAAACCATCATGGAGTAGGGCATGGACTTGCCCAAGATCACTGAGGTGATTTTTGGGGGGCCAAGATTGGAACCTATGTCCTCCTGCTATCAAGTCCTTGGTTTTTTACACTCAATTGACTTTATTTATTTTATTTTTTAAAAAGATTTATGTATTTATTTTAGAGAGAGAGGGAGGGAGGGGGAAGGGGCAGAGGGAGAGGGAGAATCTTCAAGCACACTTCCTGCTGAGCGTAGAGCCCGACTTGGGGCTCAATCCCATGACCCTGAGATCATGACCCATTCAGCTGACTTTTTTTTTTTAAGATTTTATTATTTATTTGACACAGAGAGAGAGAGATCACAAGTAGGCAGAGAGGCAGGCAGAGGGAGAGGGGGAAGCAGGCTCCCTGCTGAGTAGAGAGCCTGATGCGGGCCTCGATCCCAGGACCCTGAGACCATGACCTGAGCCGAAGGCAGAGGCTTAACCCACTGAGCCACCCAGGCGCCCCAACGGCAATGTTTATATAGCACTTACTGAGTGCCAGGCACTGCTTTAGCCCCTTACCTTCTCTGCATTAACCCGTGAGGTGGTGATTGTTATTACCCTCATCCCCATTTGACAGATAAGAAAACCGAGGCACAGAGAGATTATGTTATTTTCCCTGTGCCACAGAACTAGTGAGTGGTTGGGCTAGGATTTGAGTCCAAGATGTCTGATTTTAAATTCCATGAGTCAAAAATCATTCTCAGGAAATACCAGTAATTTGGCGATTTGTAGACCCCGACCTCACACAGTTCTGTATCTTATCTCCTCCATTAAACCAGAGATCTGAAACTTCTGCTGTCATCACCATGCCAGTTCTGGTAATGTTTGTGGCTGCTGTCTGTTATTGAACTCCTACTATGTATTAGGTGCTTTATGTATAGCCTTTCTATTTTTTTTTAAAGATTTTTTATCTTTAAGTAATCTCTACACCCAATGTGGGGCTCGAACTCACAACCCCAAGATCAAGAGTCGCATGCTCTTCCACTGAGCCAGTCAGGCGTCCCTAGTCTCTCTACTTTTATAAACACTTGAAAAGAAGGCATTTTGGGGGCACCCGAGTGGCTAAGGGGATTGAGCATCTGACTCTTGATTTCAGCTTAGGTTCATGATCTCGGGGTCGTGAGATGGGACCCCACGTCGGGCTCCAGGCACAGTGGGAAGTCTGCTGGAAGTTCTCCCTCTCCTCTCCCTCTGCCCCCCTACTCTCTCAAATAAATAAACAAATCTTTAAAAAGTAAAAGCAAGAAAGGAAAGAAGGCATTTTATCCCCCACTTTAAGATGAAGAGTCTGAGGATCAAAGATGTAGTGTAATTTGCCCAGATCAAACATTTTTTTTTAAAGATTTTATTTATTTATTTCACAGAGGGAGAGAGATCACAAGGAGGCAGAGAGGCAGGCAGAGAGACAAGGAGAGGAGGAAGCAGGCTCCCTGCTGAGCAGGGAGCCCGATGCGGGCCTCGATCCCAGGACCCTGAGATCATGACCTGAGCTGAAAGCAGAGGCTTTAACCCACTGAGCCACCCAGGCGCCCCAGATCAAACATTTAATTAGGAAAGGGGCTTCCTTTCCATGGCGAGGTGGACTCTGGATACAAACGAAATTTCGAATCAAAGGTAGACAGCAGAGTAACAACACTTAAGCTGATTTCTAACAAGTGCTGCCAGGGATATGTAGGCGATGGTCTCATAAACAGTGTTGGTGGGAATGTAAATCGCTGTACCTTTTTGGAGAGAAATCAGAGGGTTGTCAGTGTAGTATAAAAACACACATACCCCATGACTCAGACATTCTGTGTATAGAAATCAATCCCACAGAATCATTTGACTCTATAAAGACACAGGCCCAAGGATGTTCACTTCAGTTCATTTTATTTATTTTTTTGTTGTTTAATTTAATTTTTTTTTTAAGATTTTATTTATTTATTTATTTGACAGAGAGAGAGAGAGAGAGAGAGAGAGAGAGAGAGAGATCACAAGTAGGCAGAGAGGCAGGCAAATGGAGAAGAGGAAGCAGACTCCCTGCTGAAGAGGCAGCCCGATGCGGGGCTCGATCCCAGGACCCTCAGATCATGACCTGAGCCGAAGGCAGAGGCTGTAACCCACTGAGCCACCCAGGTGCCCCTGCAGTTCATTTTATAATAGCAAAAATACTGGAAACAACTTAAGTACCTCTCAATATAGGTCTGGCTAAGTAGTTGTACTTCTAAGAAAAAAGAAAGAAAGAAAGGAAAGGGGTACCATGCAACCATTAAAAATAACGTGGTAGAATTGAATCTGCTGATATGGAAAGAAGCCCATAGCATATTGTGATGCCAAAAATCATCATTCAGGTAAATGTTCTTAGCATGATTATATATTTGATAAAAATGTGTGCATATGTTTTTCTGTCTATATATGTATACATATATGTACAGAGCTTGTTCATGGAAACAAAAATCTGGAGAAATAAGTACTAAATAGCTAATGGGTCTTATTTCTTGGAATTAGAATGGGAAAACGTTCTTGTTTATGTAAATTTCAACAAGTGATGGGATTGTGGGTGAGTTATGCTTTCTTGATTGTGTTTCTGTTTTTGATATTAAACAACACAAAAACTCTCTGAGACACATACCCCAGATATGTGGGATCACACACTGGGGGCCTGTGGTAGAATCCAGCCTGCAGATGTATTAACTTGGCCCACACTGTAATTTTTTTCTAATTGAATAATGGTTGATATAGTTATCAATATTTTACACAGTGGGATATTTCACATAAAAGTTCAGATTTCTGGGGCACCTGGGTGGCTCAGTCGTTAAGCGTCTGCCTTTGGCTCAGGTCATGATCCCAGGGTCCTGGGATCAAGCCCCATATTGGGCTCCCTGCTCAGCGGGAAGCCTGCTTCTCCCTCTCCCACTCCCCCTGCTTGTGTTCCCTCTCTTGCTGTGTCTCTGTCAAAAAAGTAAATAAATAAAATCTTTAAAAAGAAAGGTTCAGATTTCTGGGTGCTTTTGGAAACAGGCAGGAGCTCTGGCAACACTGGGCTTCCATCCTTGGCACGGTGACCTGGAGCTGAGTGATGGGCCGTTATCCTCCAGATAATCAAAAATCACAGCCTTCCTATTGTCTTCTCTATCCCAAGACTCAATATGAGTTGCTATTTATCATTATACCTGCATTATAATTATTTTTCTTAGAAAAATTGACATAGCGGCACCTGGGTGGCTTAGTCGGTTAAGCTTCCAACTCTTGGTTTCAGCTCAGGTCATGGTCTCACTGTCGTGGGATCAAGTCCCGCATCAGGCTCTGTGCTCAGCATGAAGTCTGCTTCAGATTCTCTCTCCCTCTCTCTCCCATTCTCTCTCTCAAATAAATAAAATCTTTAAAAAAATTTTTTTAAAGTCGACATGTAATTAATTCACTTGCCATAAAGTTCACCATTTTAAAATGTGCAGTTCAGTGGTTTCTAGAATGTTCACCGAACAGGACAGCCTCCACCACTATGATTCTAGAACATTTGCATCGCACTTAAATTCCATATTCATTTGAGGTTGTTTCTCTTTGTCTCCTCTCCCAGCCCCTGGCACCACTCATCTACTTTCTGTCTCTATTGATTTGCCCGTTCTCGACATTTCATACAAGTCTGGCTTCTTTCACTTAGCGTAGTTTGTTCAAGGTTCATCGATGTGGCAGTGTTTATTAGTACTTCATTCCTTTTAACAGCTGAATAATATCCCATTATATGCATACAGTACATTTTGTTTTTCCATTATCAATTGATGTACATTTGAGTTGCCTCCACCTTTGGTTATTGTGAATAATATAAATGCTGTTATGAATGCTTGTTTTTATTTTTTTAAGATTTTCTTTATTTGACAGAGAGAGAGAGAGAGAGAGAGCATGAGAAGGGCGAGGGTCAGAGGGAGAAGCAGACTCCCCGCAGAGCTGGGAGCCTGATGTGGGACTCGATCTCGGGACTCCAGGATCATGACCTGAGCCGAAGGCAGTTGCTTAACCAAGTGAGCCACCCAGGATCCCTGTTATGAACATTTGTGGGGAAATTTTTGCATGAACACATAGTTTCAGATCTCTTGGATATATACTGAGGAGTTGAATTGCTGGGTCATACGGTCACTCGACATTTAACTTTTTGAGTAACTGACAAACCACAGAGTGGTCATGCCATTTTACATTCCAAGCAACAATGTATGATGGTTCCAATTTCTCTACATCCTTGCCAACACTTGCTATTTTTTGTTGTTTGACTATAGCCTTCTGAGTGGGTATGAAGTGGGTATCTCGCTGTGGTTTTGATTTGCATTTCCCTGAAGGCTAGTGATGTTGAACACCTTTCCATATGCTCATTCCCCAGTTCCATGTTGGGGAAATGGATAGTCGAATCTTTTGCCGGTTTTTAAATTGGGTTACCTTTTCGTCATTAATCTGTGAGGGCTTTATATATATTGTGGATACTAGACCCTCATCAGATATGTCATTTGAAAATATTTTCTATTTTGTGGGGATTATCCCTTCACTATCTTGATTGTTTCCTTTGAAGCACAGAAATTTTTAAAGATTTTATGTATTTATTTTAGAGAGAGAGTGTGTGAGAGTGGGGGAAGGTGCAGAGGGAGAGGGAGAAGGAGGGGGAAAGAAGCTCAAGCAGACTCCATGCTGAGCACAGAGCCCAGTGGGGGGCTTGACCCCAGGACCCTGAGATCATGACCTGAGCCAAAGGCAGATGTTTAACCTACTGAGCCACGTAGATGCCCCTAAAGCACAGACGTTTTTAAACTTTGATGAGGTCCAACTAGCCTGTTTCTCTCTGGCTGCTTATGCTTTAGGTGAAACTTTTGCCTAATCCAGGCTCATGAAGATGTGCCTATGTTTTCTTTTAAGTTTAATAGTTTGGCCCTTACATTTAGGTCTATAATACATTTTGAGTTAATATTTATATGGTGTGAGACAGGGATCCATTTTCATTCTTTTGTGTTTGGAGAGCCAGTTGTCCCAGAACTATTTTTTTTAAGATTTTATTTATTCATCTGAGAGACAGAGAGAGGGATAGCATGAATGGGGGGAGAGGCAGAGGGAGAGGGAGAAGCAGACTCTCCGCTGAGCTGGAAGCCCAATGCAGTGCTCGATCCCAGGACCCTGGGATCATGCCCTGAGCCGAAGGCAGACGCTTGACAACTGAGCCACCCAGGCGCCCCATCTATCCTTATGCCAAAATCACCAGTCTTAATTATTATAGCTTTGTAGTCAAGTAGAATTAGAAAGTGTAAGCTCCCCAGTATTGTTCTTTTTCAAGATTATCTTAGCTATTCTGGATCCCTTGCATTTCCTTATGTACTTTTGGATAAGCCAGAATTTGGGTAGTGTCAATAGATTTGGGTTGTATTGCCATTTAACAAGAATAAGAGTCCTGATTCATGAACACGGGATGCCTATCCACTTATTTAATTCCCTTCAATGATGTTTTGTAGTTTTCAGTATAAAAGTTTTGGACTTCTTTTGTTTAATCTACAGCTATGTATTTGTATCTTTTTGATACTATTATAAGTGGGATTGTTTTCTTCATTTCCTTTTTGGATTGTTCATTACAAGTGTAGAGAAATAAACTGGACACCTAGGTGGCTCAGTGGGTTGAGCATCTATCTGCCTTTGGCTCACGTCATGATCCTGGGATCCTGGGATCAAGTCCTGTATCAGGCTCCCTGCTCAGCAGGGAGTCTTACTTCTCCCTCTGCCTCTCTGCCTGTTTGTGCTTGTTCTCTCGCTCACTCTCTCTCATATAAATCATAAATAAAATCTTTAAAAAAAGAAAGAAACTGATTTTTGCATAATTGATCTTGTATCCTATACCTTTGCTGTACTGAGTTACTAGATCTAATACATTTTTGTGGATATCCTAAGATTTTTCCATATATAAGATTATGTTATCTGCAAATAGAAAGTTTTACTTCTTTCTTTTCAGTGTGATACCTTTTGTTTCTCTTTATTGCCTAATTTCACTTGCTAGAACCTCCACAGTAGTGTTGACTAGAAGTGGTGAGATAGAATATTGTTTTTTGGTCCTTGTTCTGATCTTAGTGAGACAACTTTTAACTTTTACTGTCAAGTATGATATTATTGTTATTTTTTTCAAATCTTTTTCTGTATCTATTGAGATGATCATGTGGTTTTAATTTCCTTCTTTTCATATATTTTTTTGAATATTTTCCTACCATTTGCCTCAGGCCATACTTTCTTATTTCTTTGCATGTTTCATAATTTTTTTGGGGGGGAAACTGGACATTTTGACTCTTATAATGGGCAACTCTGGAGATCACATGCTCCCCCAACACTTGCTCTTCCCAACATTTGTTTTTGTAGCTGTTTGTTCTCGTGATTATTTTAGTGATTTTTCTAATTTTTCTTAACTAATTCTGCAAAGTCCGTGTCCCTTCTTGTGTGAGAATACAAAAAAGTGAGATACTGAAATCTCTGCTCAGCTATCTGATGGATCAGTTAGTGACTGGACAGAGATTTCTTGAGATGTCTGGAGCCGGTTCCCCAGTTTTTGCTGAGGGACTCTGTGTGTATGTTGGGCATGCTTTCAACACTTAGCCGAGGAGTTTAAACTCTGCCTTAGCCTTCACTTTCTGCTTGTGCAGAGCCTCAAGGTCAACCCAGTGTGCAAGGATAGGACTTTCTCAGGTCTTTCCTTGGCATGCGCACAACGTTGGGCATATTCATAGCTCTATGCATGTGTACAGCTTTCTAGAGTCTCGGACTATGTCATAGATTTTCAAAGCTCATATAGACATCTCATTCTGCAGCTCATCCTTTTTAAGCTTTTTGGTTAGTATATTGTTTCCTGTACTGTTATCCCCCACGCTGGGCAGTCATGGGATTGAGCAACTCCCTGTAACTTTTTTGACAGATGCCACTGCCTGTGAGAAGGCTTTTTTTCACTGGGAAAAGCTCTAAGTCAGGTCAAATACAGAGAGCCTTGCAAATGGGGTCTTCCAAAGATACACAGGTCAAGTAATGATAACTTTTTGTGAATATGGTTTGAGAGAGCGCCAGCCCTGTTGTACTCCGTCAGGTGACTACAAGGCTGCTGTTTTCATCTTGAATGAGAGCTGTTATCTTTCAAGGCTGCTTGGGGCTGGAGGGCAGGAGAATGGGACAAGGGTAAATTAAAATGCCACAGATCTCACTGTTTTATTGAGATTTTGCCATTTTTCTTGAGCGAATGCTCCTCACATTGCTGCAAGCCTTTGCTTAATTTCCAGAATCCCAAAAAAGTCATATTGTGGACTTTTTTCTTTTGGCAAGTTTTCTAATTAATGTTATGGAGGAGGAAAAGATTTTGGTGGTCCTTACTCCACCATTCATGCTGTTGCCACCCCTGCAATTTTTCTTATGACATAGAAATATGGCTTGTTCCTTCTCTTTCCCACTGCTGTAGTGATCATGGAAACACATTTTGAATTGTATCTCTATCAGTCTGGGTCCTTTAGTGACTGGAATGAGCACAGCTTTCTGTTGTTGTTTCATGTTCCATATTGGACGTGTGGTATGAGCAATAAATGTACTTGTATTAAGTTAAAGCACTACGATTTGGGGGGCCATTTGTTACTGCAGCATAGCTGACGCTATCCCGAGTAGAATAAATGGTGAGAGCGTATGTGTGGCTGACGGTGAAGAGTATTTCTATGTTCTGTGTGCCTGGTGAACCCATGTTAAAAGAATACAAAATAAGATATGATTGTGAAATAAACTACACTAAGAAATGATGACCAGCAAAATGCTTAAAATTCAGTATGTTAAACAGGAAAGCTGTAGGACCCAAATGAAATGAACTCTATAAAATCATTTCAGAGGACATAAAACAAGGTCTCAACATAATGGAAAGCCAACCATGGGACATTAGACATGGAGCCCAGAAAATATGTGGTTTTATTACATGTAAAGGTGGTATTTGAGTTTGGCAGGAGTAGAATGGTTTATTTGAAAACTTGTGTTGGCATAACTGGAAGAAAATAAAGTTGTGAATGTGTGTGTGTGTGTGTGTGTGTGTGTGTGTGTGTGTGTGTGTGTATGGCGGGTGTGTATAGAGACACCCAAGCACATGGTGGTAGAAAAAAATCCCAACATAAGATATAATGAACAGGACCTAGAATTACGCTCTTACTTACACTTCTCACAGGTTATCACAGGTCTCTGAGCTGGAGGAGTTAGGTCTGATATTAGAAACTATGGGGAGCCTGGGGGCTCAGTCAGTAAAGTGTCTGACTCTTGGTTTCAGCTCAGGTTGTGATCTCAGGGTTGTGAGATCCAATCCCGTTTTGGGTTCTGTGCTCAGCGGGGAGTTGACTTGAGAGTCTCTCTCCCTCTTTCTTTGTCCCCTCCCCCCATGCTCACACATGCACTCGCTCTCTCTCTCAAATAAATAAATCTTTTTTTTAAGAGATTTTATTTATTTATTTGACAGAGAAATCACAAGTAGGCAGAGAGTCATGCAGAGAGAGGAGGAAGCAGGCTGGCTCCCTGCTGAGCTGAGAGCCCGATGTGGGGTTCATTCCCAGGACCCTGAGATCATGACCTGAGCTGAAGGCAGAGGCTTTAACCCACTGAGCCACCCAGGTGCCCCTCAAATAAATAAATCTTAAAAAAAGAAACTATGTATAGTCATCATATTTAGTTACTTATGAATAGGCACAGTAAATTATTTAGTGTTCTCATAAAAATAGACTCATGACCAATATATCAGAAAATGTTGCATGACAAAAAAATATAGCAAAGTAAACAGGAGTGAAATGTTAAGTTTTTTTGTTTTTTTTAAATAAACTTTTTAACAGAAGCATAACATATGGAAGAATGCAGTCTTGATAAATGAACAGCTTGATGAGTTTCTAAAGCAAACACACCCAGGTAACCATCACCCAAGTAAGGAATAGAATATTAAGAGCCTCTCGGTGAATCATTGAATTGAACCTAGGGGTGGTGGTCTTAGGGACCTCTGATACAGCTGGCGTCAGAATTGGGATTTGCTGGGTGCGACTCACTGAAATTTGGCAGGAATGCTTTTGGGAAAAGGAAAGGAAGATGAAAGGGTGCGTATAATGAACCTTTGGTGCCTGGGTGACTGTGGAGTCTTTTAGTGCTGAGCTGTAGTCTTTTAGGAGAGGTAAATGTTACTGATGGACTATGAAGACAAGACAGTTGACCCTTGAACAATGGGGGTTTGAACTGCGTGGGTCCACTTCCATGAAGACTTTTTCTATAAATACAGTACAGTACTGTAAATGTAGTTTTTCTTCCTTATGATTTTCTTTTTTATTTTTTTAAGATTTTATTTATTTATTTGACAGAGAGAGAGAGAGCATAGGTAGGCAGAGCAGCAGGCAGAGAGAGAGGGAGAAGCAGGCTCTCCGCTGAGTAGTAAGCTAGATGTGGGACTAGATCCCAGGACCCTGGGATCATGACCTGAGCCGAAGGCAGAAGCTTTAACCCACTGAGCCACCCAGGCGCCCTGGAGACATACTTTTGCAGTTATAAGGAGTAGTGACAATCCTTGGAGGCTGAGGATTTTCTGGCCTGAAGTACATAGTTTGAGTGGATCAATCTGGACTCAAAGTGTGACAAGATAAAAAGGGCCTTTACTTGTCCCTGGAGCTCGGAACATGGATGTCTGGCCCTTCAGTGTCTTTGCTGCTGAAAACAAAAGTTGCTGGCTTTTTAAAAATCCTGAATGAACAGATCCTAATCGCCTGGTCCTGACTCTAAGTGAAAACCTACTCTGAGCTGTGTTGAACTGGCAGGTATAGGCTCAATAAACAGAACGCAGACTCTGGGCCTGTCACAGATTTAGGGTGTCCCATGAGGGGGGCTGGAACTGTGTGACGTTGTGCAGGCTGGCCGGACCATCTAGGTCACTTACAGGTGCCCACAGGAAGGGGCTAATTCTCTGATAGGACGATCTAAAATTGAGCTTCTGGTCAGCTCTGTATTTCTGATGCAGACCGACTGCTCTCCTACTTGTGATTCCTGTCCTAATGTTGCAGGTTGGAGGAGGACCTCACCAGAACCGTGAACCCCTCCATCCACTCCTGACAGATCAGACTCTTGCCCGCTCTCTTGGGGGATGTCTTGTTTCTCTTGACTGGTGTTCACCTTTTTGGATTAGTTTCAGTCTGCAGCCATGGACGGATAGCCTGACTCTACCTCCCTCACCTTTCTCCTGGTACATGTTCCTTTGGAGAGCAGTGTGATTATTCAGTGCAGCTGTCTCAGAAAGGGATCAATCATTTCTAGACTACCGACTGGATAAGGGATCAGGATGAAAGGGGTAGGAGATTATGTAAGCTACTTTGAAATATTTGAAAATTCAGGATTCCATCCTGACCAATTTCTGAACATAATGCATCTCAAGAAGGAAGCCACTTGAATTTCTTTGTGAATTCTAGCGGTGGACTTTGGCCCCCCCAGGTAAACTCTGTGTTCAGTCTGTTTCCGTGTCTAGATTGGTAAATAACCCAAGGGAGAAAGTCACTATGGATGCCCAGTGGCAATTTGCCACTCCCTCCAGAGAACTTCCAGATCCCCCAGCTGTCCTCAAGGACCTTCCTGCAAGAGTTCTTTGTCTCCTACGTACCTGGATACCACGGGAAATTCAGCTCTGGTTTTCTGGCTGTTGGGGTGTAGTAACGTAGCCTTCTGCTTGGCTCCCTTTTGTAATTCAGCAAATGTGTTAAGTAGGGTATCAATTTTTTGAAGCTCTTCAACTCTCCAGTTGATGCCTCCCACCCTCCTACAACTTCCAAGTGTTCTGCAGGTTTCTCTGTGGCTCAGCCTGGATATGCTATCTTTGGGCCATACCCAGAGTTCACAAATGACTCCAGAGAGACCCAAGGAACCTCAGCATTTATCCAAAGGATTCCTCCTTCTCCGGGATTTTATCTCCTTAATCTTCATTGCTTCTATGGCGCTCTGATACCTTTGAAATATGGTTGTAGTAATTGGTCTGGCTTTTCTAGTTGTTCTAAGCAGAAGCACTGGTTTGCTTCAAACAATGCCATCCTACCCAGACACGAAAGTCTTTTTCTGTTTTTCTGTTTAACTCAACTTCATTGCAGTATAATCCACCAGACAGGAAAATGCACCATTATAAGTGCATTGATCATTATAAGTTCAATGAGTTTTGCCACATGTATGCATTCATGTAACCACCATTACTGTCAAGATAGAAAATATTTCCACCATCCCAAAATGTTCTGTCATGTTCTTTTGCAGTCAATTACACCTTCTTCCCCAGCTATAGGCAACTAGGCAACCACTCACCTGCTTTCTGCCACTATAGATTAGTTTTAGTTTTGACTTTTCTAGAATTTCATATAAATAGAATCATGTCATAGGTACTCTCTTGTGCCTGGCTGGTTTGTTCAGCAAAATGGTTTTTTGAGATTTATTGTAATCGTATCAGTTGTCCATTCTTGAGCAGAATTCCATTCAATCATATCATTGTTCATTGCTGGACAGTTCTACAAATATAATTTGTTTATCTAGTCACTGAGTTGATTCCAACTTTGGCTGCTATGAATGAAGCTGCTATGAACATCATGCATGTCTTTGTGTGGACATATTTTTCATTTCTCTTGGTTAAATACATAGAACTGAAGTTGTTGAGTCATATGGTAAGTATATGTTGAGCTTTAAAAGAAACTGCTGAACTGTCCTTCACAGTGGGCATTAACACTTCACATCTGTGGGGTGCCTGGGTGGCTTGGTTGTTAAGCGTCTGCCTTTGGCTCAGGTCACAATCCTGGGGTCCTGGGATTGAGCCCCATGTGGGGCTCCCTGCTCAGCAGGAAGCCTGCTTCTCCCTCTCCCTCTCCCACTCCCCCTGCTTGTGTTCCCTCTCTTCCTGTATCTCTCTGTCAAATAAATAAATTAAATCTCTTAAAAAAAAGTTTCACATCTGCCAGCAATAAGAAGGGGTCCAGTGTTTCCTGATCCTCAATCTTTTTGATTTTAACAATTTGAGTACTTGTATGTAGTATCTTACTGTGTTTTGTGTTTCCCTGATGTCTGATGATGTTGAACGTTTTTTTTAAAGATTTTATTTATTTATTTGACAGATTACAAGCAGGCAGAGAGAGGAGGAAGCAGGCTCCCTGCTGAGCAGAGAGCCCGATGCGGGGCTGGATCCCAGGACCCTGAAATCATGACCTGAGCCGAAGGCAGAGGCTTTAATCCACTGAGCCACCCAGGCGCCCCGATGTTGAACATTTTTTAAGGAGATTTTTTATCCATTTATTTGAGAGAGAGAAAGAGAGAGAGCACAAATGGGGGGAAGGGCAGAGGAAGAAACAGGCTCCCTGCTGAGCAGGGAGCCTGATGTGGGACTCAATCCCGGGACCCTGGGATCACGACCTGAGCCGAAGGCAGTTGCCCAGCAAACTGAGCCACCCAGGCGCCCCATGTCAAACACTTGTTCAAGAGCACATCGATCTTTTATTTATCTTCTTTGGGAAGTGACTGATATCTCGCTCATTTTAAAATGGAGTTGTTTGTATTCTTACAGATTTCAAGAGTTGTTTATATATTCTGGATACAAGGTAGATATAGAGCTGTAAATACTTCCTTCCAGCCCATGGTTTGCCTTTTTATGTTCTCAACTGCAGATTTTGAAGATCAAAAGCCTTTAATTTTGATGAAGTCCAATTTTTCTTTTATGATTTGTATTTTTGTGTTCTATTTAAGAATTCTGCACCTACTTCAGGGAAACAAATATTTTCTTCTGGTGTATTATAGTTTTAACTTTCATATTTAGTTCTATGATCAAATTTGAGTTAATATTTGTGTATGATGTAAGGTATGGGTCCAGTTTCTCTCCCTCTTTTTTTTTTTTTTGCACATGGATGTTGAATTGTTCTGTAAGTCTTTACATGAACTTTTTTTTTTTAAGATTTTATTTATTTGACACACAGAGAGTGAGATCACAAGTAGGCAGAGAGGCAGGCAGAGAGAGAGGAGGAAGCAGGCTCCTTGCTTGGCAGGGAACCCGATGTGGGGTTCGATCCCAGAACCCTGAGATCATGACCTGAGCCGAAGGCAGAGGCTTTAAACCACTGAGCCACCCAGGCGCCCTTGAACTTTTAGAATGAATTTCTTATGCATAGCTAATGGTTGGGTCTTGCGTTTTTATTTTTTCAATTTTATTTATTTAAAAAATCTCTATACCCCATGTGGGTCTCAAACTCATGACCCCGAGATCAAGAGTTGCATGCCTCTCTGACAGAGCCGGCTAGCACCCTAGGTCTTGCCTTTTTATCCAGCCTACTCTTCTCTGCCTTTTGCTGAAGTATTTTTACCATTTATAATGTGATTATTCATATCGTTGAATTTAAATCTACCTTTTTTTGGTATCTTCTCTCTACTTTCACCCTCTGTCGCTTATTTTTTCTCCTTTTTACTTTTTGGGTTGATTGAGGGTTTTTTAGTTTGTTTGTTTTTAGTATTGTGATCTCTGTTATTGGCTTATTAGCTGTATATCTTACTTTATTGTTGTTACTCTAGGGTTTACAGTAGACAACTTATCAGTCTACCATTGGGTAATAGTGGACCACTTCACATGTAATATAATAACAACCATATATTTTCATTCCTCCACTCATTCTTTATGCAATTGACATAGGCTTTATTTCTACCTATGTTATAAACCTTATAGCATAATATTATAATTTTTATTTTAAAAAGTAATATTTTACAGGCACCTGGGTGACTCAGTTGGTTAAACATCTGTCTTCAACTCAGGCCATGATCCCAGAGTCCTGGGATTGAACCCTTAGTTGGGCTCCCTCCTCACCAGGGAGTCTGCTTCTCCCTCTCCCTCTCCCTCTCCCTCGGTGCTCTCTCTCTCTTTCTTAAATAAATAAATAAAATATTTTTAAAAAATAAAATAAAAATAATATTTTAAGAAATCAGTGATAAAAAAAAACCCTTTTACATTTATCTATGTATTTCCCATTTGTAGCACATGTTATTTATTTGTGTAGATCTCGGTTTCCATCTGGTATCATTTTTCTTCCATTTGAAGAACTTCCTTTAATTTTTCTTCCAGTAAAGGTCTGTTGGTGATAAATACTCTGTTTTTGTTCATCAGAGGAAGTCTTTATTTTTATTTTTATTTTTTACCTTTGGAAAGTCTTTATTTTAAATTCCCTTGGGAGAGATATTTTACTTGGATATAAAATTCTAGGTTGACAGTTTTTTTCCCTTTTCAGCTCTGTAAAAATATAATTCAATTCTCTTAGGGTCTGTAAATTCTGATAAGAAATCATTAATGTTTCTTATTTTTGTTCCTCTTCTTTTTGTATCTTATTAATTAATTTATTTTTTATTGACATATAATGTATTATTTGTTTCAGAGGTACAGGTCTGTGATTTATCAGTCTTACACAATTCACAGCACTCACCATAGCACATACCCTCCCCAATGTCCATCACCCAGCCACCCCATCCCTCCCACCGCCCTCCCCTCAAGTAACCCTCGGTTTGTTTCTTGAGATTAAGAGTCTCACATGGTTTATCTCCCTCTCTGGTTTTGTCTTATTTCATATTTCCCTCCTTTCCCCTATGATCCTCTGTCTTGTTTCTCAAATTCCTCATATCAGTGATATCATATGATAATGGTCTTTCTCTGATTGACTTATTTTGCTTAGCATAATACCCTTTAGTTCCATCCACATCATTGCAGATGGCAAGATTTCGTTTTTTTATGGCTGCATAATATTCCATTGTATATATATACCACATCTTATCCATTCATCTGTCGATGGACATCTAGGCTCTTTCCCTAGTTTGGCTATTGTGGACATTGCCACTGTAAACATTGGGGTGCATGTGCCCCTTCGGATCACTACATTTGTATCTTTAAGGTAAATACCCAGTAGTGCAATTGCTAGGTCATAGGGTATCTCTATTTTCAACTTTTTGAGGAACCTCCATACTGTTTTCCAGAGTGGCTACACCAGCTTGCATTCCCATCAACAGTGTAGGAGGGTTCCCCTTTCTCCGCATTCTCGCTGCTACCTGTCGTTTCCTGACTTGTTTATTTTAGCCATTCTGACTGGTGTGAGGTGGTATCTCACTGGTTTTTCCTCTTCTTTTAAAAATGATTTTATTTATTTGAGAGTGAGAACAAGCCAGCATGAGTGGGGGGAGGGGCAGAGGGAAGAGAGAAACAGACTCTCCACTGAGCAGGGAGCCTGATGTGGGACTCAATCCTAGGACCCCAAGTTCATGACCTGAGCCAAAGGCAGATGCTTAACTGATTGAGCCACCTGATCATCCCTGTCCCTCTTCTTCTAATGTGTATTTTTCTTTGGCTGCTTTTAAGACTTTATGTTTAACTAGTTTTCAGGACTTCAGTTTTTATGAAGTGTGTTTTTTGGATCTATGAGTTTATAGTTTTCACCAGACTTAGGAATCTGTTATCTATTATTCCTTCCAAAATATGTATTTCTGCCCCCCTTTTTTAAAGATGTTATTTATTTATTTAAGAAAGACAGAGAGAACATGAGCTGGGGAGAGGGGCAAAGTGAGAGGGACAAACAGACTCCCTGCTGAGCAGGGAGCCCAATGCAGGGCTCGATCCCAGGACCCCAAGATCATGACCTGAGCCGAAGGCAGACAATTAACCAACTGAACCACCCAGATGCCCCATATTTCCCCCTTTTCTTTGAGGATTTTTTTTTAAAGATTTTATTTATTTATTTCACAGAGGGAGAGAGATCACAAGGAGGCAGAGAGCCAGGCAGAGAGAGAGGGGGAAGCAGGCTCCCTGCTGAGCAGAGAGCCCGATGCGGGCCTCGATCCCAGGACCCTGAGATCATGACCTGGGCCGAAAGCAGAGGCTTTAACCCACTGAGCCACCCAGGCGCCCATTCTTTGAGGATTTTAATTATGTGTATATTAGCCTGCTTAATAATATCTCACACACAAATGAAGCTGGATTTTAAAAAATCCACTCCTTTATTTCCCACTTTTGCTTCATTTGGGGTAATTTTTACTGAAAATTCTTCTAGTTTACTGACCTCTTCTATGTGTAATCCATTGTTAATCCCATCTAGTGACTAAACAAACAAACAAAATATACAAATGTGTCTGTTTTATTGGCTTTTTTCTCCTGTTTAGGGGCATATTTTTCTGGTTTGTTGGCATATCTAATAATTTTTAATTGAATGATGGACATTGTCAATTTTACTTCTGATATACAGTTAATTTACTTGTGGTTCAGTTTGATTCTTTCAAAGCTTACACTCAAGCTTTGTTAACTAGGTTTAGAATAACCTTCTTTGCAGAGGTATTTAGTCCAACCAGTAAGGCATGGCCCCTCAGTACCTCCACTGAATGACCAAAGTGATTAGTGAGGACTCTGCTTTCTGGCTGGTCATAACTTGAACACCTTCCAGCTTTGAATGAGCTCTGGGAACTGTTTAGTTCATAGTTACCTGTCTTTTATATGTGTGACCTTATGGAGTTTCACTCTATGTGTGTACAACATAGTATTCAGAAAAGACTCTTGGGGGCCCCATGCAGATTTCTGAGGCTCTTTTTTTTTTTAAAGATTTTATTTATTTATTCAACAGAGTGAGAGATCACAAACAGGCAGAGAGGCAGGCAGAGAGAGGGGAGGAAGCAGGCTCCCTGCCGAGCAGGGAGCCTGATGTGGGCCTCGATCCCAGGACCCTGAGATCATGACCTGAGCCAAAGGCAGAGGCTTTAACCCACTGAGCCACCCAGGCGCCCTCTGAGGCTCTTTTTCTGCATAGCTCCCTATTCTTTCTTATTGCCTCTGGAGCCTATTACATACATATTCTTAGTTTTCTTTCTTTTTTTAAGATTTTATTTATTTGAGAGAGAGTGATCAAGAGTGTGAGAGAATGAGAGAGAGTATGAGCGGGGGAAGGGAGAGGAAGAGGGACAAGCAGACTCCCTGCCAAGTAGGGAGCCCAAGGTGGGGCTCGATCCCGGGGTCCTGGAATCATGACCTGAGCTAAAGGCAGATGCTTAACCAACTGAGCCATCCAGGCACCTGCATAGTCTCGGTTTTCTGTCATGCCAATTCATTCCAATATTTTTTTTCTCTCTATTGTGATTTACTGGTCAGTCTTTTGTAAATCCCAGTATCCTTAATCCTTTTCTTATTTCTTCACCCTGACCTAGAAAAACCTCAGCATTAATTGAATCTAGTGTCCATTTTCCTCTGTGTCTACACTGTGGCAATTTTGTGCAGCTGAATACACAACTTGGTAGATTGGTGTCAGTATAAATATTTTATTGGGAATAACCTGAATTCCTCCTATGATTCTGCCCAGCATTTTCCTTCTATTTCATCTTTCAACTCTTTGTACCATTATCTGCCACTGGGCTTTCAAATATTCTCAGCCATCCTCAGATCTTTAGGCTTCTTCCTCTCTTTTAAGATATGCTTGTCTCCTGCATCATAGAGAGGTTGAAGTTGTCTGTTGAAAAATCCCTGTATTTCCTTCCACAATTCAGAATGATCCTCACTTTATACCCATTCTTTTTTTTTAAGTTTTATTTATTTAACTGATCTTTACACCCCACTGGTGCTTGAACTCATGAACCTGCAATCAAACTCGAATGCCCCTCTGACTGAGCCAGCCAGGTGCCCTTAGGCCCATTCTTATATCCTAAACTTATGTTAAGTGATGTATTCCTTTTTAAGACTAAGATTAATTTTTTTACTAAATGCATGGATCCTGTGTTTCTTCTCCTCCTCCTCCTCCTTTTTACCTAGTAATGGACTTTGATTTAATTTATATTAAATATGTCTTTTTACTGTAATGCAACAAATCCGATCTACCAGCTCTTACCTATTAGTATTTAAACTCTCTCTCTTCCCCCATAAAGTTCTGGTTACTCTTTTACAGTTACATTTATTGGTAGAGTGATCTGTACTCCGCTCCATTTCCTCACTGCCATACACTGAGTGCGTAGTAAATTGGCCTTCTATCACACAGCCCCATCTCATTTATTTTATCTTTTATAATGGGGCTCTGTCAATACCTGCTGCCTTGTTTATTTATTTTTTAAATATTCATGTATTTATTTTAAGTAATCTCTGCACCCAAGGTGGGGCTCAAACTCACAACCCTGAGATCAAGAGTCACACAGTCTTCCAACGGAGCCAGTCAGGTGCCCCTCTTCTGTCTTGTTTATTTATTTTTTTTTTAAAGATTTTATTTATTTATTTCACAGAGGGAGAGAGATCACAAGGAGGCAGAGGCAGGCAGAGAGAGAAGGGGAAGCAGGCTCNTTAAGTAATCTCTGCACCCAAGGTGGGGCTCAAACTCACAACCCTGAGATCAAGAGTCACACAGTCTTCCAACGGAGCCAGTCAGGTGCCCCTCTTCTGTCTTGTTTAGATGTGCCCCACACTCCTTCCTTGGAAGGCCTCTTGTTTTCCCTACCAACTCTTTGTTAAGTGGAAGTCATTCAGGCCTATGGGATCTACAAATTATCTTCTAGGAAATATACCCCTCAGAGATTTTCCAAAGATAGGCAGAGTCATATGTTATTCTCTAAGCCCTCACTGTTTGGACCTCACAATTATTTGACCTCATCCCTGTAGGGAATACAGAAAAATGTTTTCTTCCAATTGCCTCTGACAGCATCTTGGGATATTCTCTCGAAACACGGATAATTAATTTGGATTATTAGTATGCTGAGAGAAAAATGTTTAGAGATTTTTCTTGGAGACACTGTCATTGATTCTAGAAATAACATAATAATCACAGTTCTAAAGAGATGAGGTCAGTAAAACCAAGCCTATAACTGAGAGTTCAGCTTCTCCCTCCCACGGCAAATCTGCTAAACATTGGGTCTGCTATTTTCTAACACAGGTCGCTCAGGTGAGTGGAGTTTTATTTCCGATTTAGAAACAGAGAGAAAGGAGTGAATATTCAGAGATAGGAATCTACACAATGTCTGGACAATAATGCCTTTTTCACGAGTACACACAAGAATCCATGGTAGATTCTGCCTTACGGGAAAAGGATGTTCTCTAATCATTTAGAGATTCTCTTCCTCTTGCCCACTTGCTTACAGTGTCTCCTTGATTCTTTCTCTATATTAGTTCTGTCCCAATTTTTACCTCTGTTCTTTGATCAAACCTTGGTCTGTGATTCCTTGAAGTGTGGGATCAAGGTGAACGAAATGTATAGTAGAGAAAATTCTAGGCCTGATGCATGGAGCATCTTAAATAAATATTAATGTCTTCTGTTTCCCCTAGACCTCGTCTGGATGAGACTGAATTTGGGAAATTTATTTATATGGGAGAGTGCTATGAAAAATTTTAAGACATTGTCTGCATCTTAATTAGATTGGTACTCTGTGAAATTATATCTCATTGTAGATTCTGATCTTCTAATCAAAATAATACACCTTGGAATACATGCCAGACCCAATTATGGAAAAAGGCATGCTTGCCAGTGAATATCTCACAGCTGGGTTCTCATTTCCAATAGCATTCTTGGGTCTAAAACCAGAATTTTGAGATGTGGTATTGGTCTTACAATCAGACATCTGATGTGGATCCTGCCTTCTGCTCTGTGTTCCAGAGACATAAAAATCCTAAAAGCAAATATGACAGATCAGGGTTGTGGCTAGCACAGGGTCAGTGCTCACAGGGGCTTCAAGATACGGTGAAATCTCACTGAACCTTGGGGTACATGGACTTTTGGGAGCCATCTTTACATTTGTTTGCTCAAGCACAGAGCCCATACAGAATTCATCAGCAGCCACAGTATTCTCTTGGTCAGCAGCACCTCTGCTGCTATTTCTACCTGCATGTGTGTATCTGGCTCCTGTTCTTTCCAAGGATTTTTTTTTTGCCCTGAAATTTATTTGTCTGTTAAGATTTGATTCGATAATCCAACTTTATACTTTCCAAATCATCCACCGTTTTTTCTGGTCCCTCATACCGAATGGCTATTTCCTACTTTGTTGAATTTTCTATTTATCATTTTTCTGGACACTTCATCCTGACCCATGGATATGTTTGACTGCTCTTCAATTGCACCCACACTTTAACTGCTGTAGTAAGTTCTAGGAAATCAGGTAGGCAATCCATTGTTATTATTATTGTTTTTAAAAATGCATCAGTTACTGTATGTTTGAAAATTTTGGTAATAAAGTGTTGGGGGAAATGACCTGGATTTTCTTGTATGATTGTAGCTAAATTTTGAGAAAAATTGCCCAGTTCCACCAAAACTGTCTTTTGCTATTTTGACTGACATTGAATTGAATCTACACATTTGAAAAAGTTTCAAGAATTGAATCTATGCCTTTGAGGAAGTTTCAAATCTTGACGCGTTGTATCTTTCCGTCCAGGAACATGCAATGAGTTCCACTCATTCAAGATTTTTTGGTGCTATTTAATTTTTTTTACTTTTATATTTCCAGCACATTACTGATTTAGTTTGGTTCCAAGATTTGAAAGGTGTTTATGCATAATGTATTTTAAATGTTTGCATACTTGCGTAACATTTGAGCAGATTACTATCTTATTACTTCTAAAACATTTCGGCATGTTCTTCAAAAGTTACACATAAAAATGATCTAATTTTCAAAGAGGAATAACTTTTTCCTGCCATTTTATTGAGCAAGTCAGAAAAATAATGAATACTTGTGTGCATGAGTTCATGTTAGTCTTTGTTCCCCATGAAATGAGAGTGTTTCTAATATTCGTTGCCATATTAATCATGGGTAGTCTTGTAATATATCTTTGTTAATGTTGTATTATTATTAAGCTATACTGCTCATTCAGTTTAAGTCTTTGATTCCAGAGTTGTATTAAAAAATTACATTGGTTTATAGAAACATAACATTTGACAAAGAATATTTGATAGGATCCAGTACAACATAAGATACTTGAATACCTATCTCTCAGATAGATTAGGCTTTTTTTTTAAGATTTTATTTATTTATTTTACAGAGGGAGAGAGATCACAAGGAGGCAGAGAGGCAGGCAGGGGGGGGGGAAGCAGGCTCCCCGCTGAGCAGGGAGCCCGTTGCGGGCCTCGATCCCAGGACCCTGAGATCATGACCTGAGCCGAAAGCAGAGGCTTTATTTTTTTTATTTTTTTTAAATTTTTATTTATTCATTTGACACAGAGAGAGAGATTACAAGTAGGCAGAGAGGCAGGCAGAGAGAGAGGAGAGAGGAGGAAGCAGGCTCCCTGCTGAGCAGAGAGCCCGATGTGGGCCTCGATCCCAGGACCCTGGGATCATGACCTGAGCCGAAGGCAGCGGCTTTAACCCACTGAGCCACCCAGGCGCCCGATAGATTAGGCTTTTACGTAAACAAAACCAAACAAATGCTCAAATCAAGCAAGAACATGCAGTTTCAAATAACACAATTAGTGACTTTAAGCATTATTTTTAAAAGATTTTGTTTATTTATTTCACAGAGAGAGAGAGCACAAGCAGGGGGAGCAGCAGGCAGAGAGAGGGGGGGAAGCAGATTCCCCACAGAGCAGGGAGCTCAACATGGGACTCGATCCCAGGACCCTGGGATCATGACCTCAGCTGAAGGCAGATGCTTAATGGACTGAGCCACCCAGGCGCCCCTTAATGCACTATTTTTAACTATTAAGTGGAGAATATGCATTCTGTGTTAAGAAATCTGTCAATGTAAAGGACTTATTGAAATAACTTTGGGCATGAAAATAATGACTCCATTATTTGTTTATTCATGTAATAGATATTAATTGACTGCCTACTAGTAACAGATTGTTCTAGACCCTGGATATGGACTGAAAACATGTAGGCAAGACCCCTGCTTTCATGGCTCTCATAGTTCTGTTGAAGGAAACTGTCTTCCTTTGATAGAAATAAGGTAATCCAATAAGATAATTTCAGTTGTTAGAAGTACCACAAGAGATATAATAGGTGATGAGGAGAAAAGAAAACTTTAGGGCTAGGATTTTTATGCATGACAAGAGGATAGGGTTCCCAGAAAAAAAGGAGTTTTGAAAGAAATTATGGTGAAAACTGTAGTTCACTTGACTTGAAGACATTCACGTGTTCCTTCTGTTTCTCTCCAGGTGCTATGGACTTGAGCAAAATCATACCTCAGTCACCTAAGCAATGATTTCTGCTAACTTGGCAGTAGGTATGGTCATCCTTGCTCAGACTGGAATAGGGACTGTGGGTAATGCTTTACTCCTTTGTCATTATGTCTGCTCTCTTTTTAGGAGACATAGATTAAGACCATTAAGGCAAATAATCAACCATCTTGCTTTAGCCAATACTTTGATCCTTCTTTGTGGAGGAATCCCTTTGACAATGGTCACCTTTGGGTTGAAATATTTCCTATATGATGTCATATGTAAACTTGTCTTTTATTTTCACAGAGTGGCCTGGGGAAATTCTCTTAGCACCACCTGTCTTTTGGGTGGTCTCCAGGCTTTGACTATTAACCCTACAAACTGTAGATGTGCACAACTCAAGTTCAAATTCAAATCCTCAAAGCATATTAATGCTCCATGTATCCTGAGTTGGATGTTTCATTTGCTGATAAATATCATTGTTCCCATGAAAGTGACTGGGCCAAAGACCAGCAGAAATATCAGTGTGAAATCAAGTCTTGGGTATTGCCCTTATTGGTTTATTAACACAATTACAGAATCAATCTGTTTAGTTATTTTCTTTTCTATTGATGTTATTTGTTTGGGACTCATGATATGGGCCAGTGGATACATGATATGTTTCCTTCATAGGCACCAACAGCGAGTCCAATACATTCACAGCACTAGGCAATCCTCCCAAATATGCCCAGAGACCAGAGCCACAAAAGCTATCCTGATACTTGTGAGCACTTTTGTTATATTTTATTCTCTCTCTTCTGTTTTTGAAATGTATGCTTATCTTTTTGACAACCAACCGTTGTGGCTTGTGAACACCATTGTGCTTCTAGCATCTTGTTTTCCAACCCTCAGTCCCTTTTTGCTCTTAAAAAGGGACCCTCATATCTCCAGCTTCTGCTGTTCCTGCTGAGGTAGTTATAGAAGTTACCCTAGTGACAGCCTTGTATAATATTCACTCACCCATTGATCTCCTACTGTGAAGTATATGAACTATATTCTCTTACCATTGATGTGTTAGACACAGTGGTGAACAGCAAGATTATCTGCTCCAATAAAGTCCGTGGGGAATCCAGACGTCAAACAACTCATTACATAATTGCAGTCACACGGATTGGTGCAATGAGGAACTCAGTATATTTTTTTTTTTTTGAGGAACTCAGTATATTTAAGGACTGTGGAAAGCTTCCCTTTGCATCTGAAGTTTAGGCTACTCCCTGAATATTTTGGGGGAAGTTTGCCAGCCATAGTGAGTGTTTTAGGTAAATGGAAAAGCATGTTTGAACACCATTTGGAGGAAGGAACATAGAACATACAAAGAACTGAAAGAAACCCCGTGTATCTTATATGTCAAGAACAAGGGCTTCGGCATGATTGAAGGATGGAATGACAATTTGCTAGGTTTTACAGATTAGGTTAAGAATTTTTATCATGAATCTCAACAGTAGTTTCCAACAATTTAAGGATTTTGTCAAGGAGAAAGGAGGCATTAAGAAAAAGTCCAATTTGCATACCAGTTATGAGCATGGTTTATTGAATTGAGCAAGAGCGAACTTGGGAAGAAGATACAGGAGACTTTTGAAGTCAACCAGGTGAGAGAGGATGAGGCTTCTGATAAATATGATGAAAATCAACATGAGAAGGAGCAGCACATGAACTTGAGAAAAACTTCCTTAGAAAGAAGTATGCATTGAACTTAGCGATCATTTTACCAGTGGTTATTTAAGGCTGGCGTGGATAGTGGCTCACCATTCCCTGAAGACTTGGGCAACGGGAGGGATTGTGGTGGTGTTTCTCGATCTTGAGAAACTGGGGAGCTGTCCTTGGAGTGTAGAAATACCACACATTCTTTTTAGCACATGCAGTGTGTTGTGTCTCTAAGGCATCTGCATCACGGATGTGTCTGGTGAAGTATCACACGTATATATGAGTGGGGGACAGATGGAAGTTTTTCTTTGGAAATATACACTTAGCTGTCAACAACATATATTGGTACTAGGGACTTAGGTAGGGTTGAAATAAGAGAGCAGTTTGAGAGTGGAGAAAATATGCCTGAGAACTTAGTAACAAGTTAGCTCCATTTAAAGATCAGGTAGAGGAAGTAGGTCTACACTTCTACTTTGTTCATTCGTTTCTTCATTCATTTTAACAAGAATATTCAATGCTCCCTTACTATATGCAGTCACTGTTATAGGTGATGTTATATATAGTAATACATAGTTATACATATGATAGGAAAAAATAATGGTCCTAGAATGTGTTCTACTGGGAGTGGCAGAAAACGTTAAATAGATACCATAGTATTTCAGATGCTGCTAAGTGCTCTATTGAAAAGTAATGAGTAGGAAGGGACAAGGAATGCCTTGGGTGATTCAGGTCTTTTTTTTTCTTAGATTTTATTTATTTATTTATTTATTTATTTATTTATTTATTTTAGAGAGCGAGCGAGAGAGAGTGTGTGTGTGTATGTGCATGCACATGAGTTGGGGGGTTGGGCAGAGAGGGAAGGAGAGGTAAACAGAGAATCTTAAGCAGACTTCCCCTGAGCATGGAGCCCAACATGGGGCTTGATCTCATGACCTGAGATCATAACCTGAGCAGAAACCAAGAGTTGGACGCTCAACTGACTGAGCCATCTAGACTCCCCCTGTGAGTGATTCGGTTTTCAATAATCTGGTCAGATCCCTTCCTGAGAGTGTGATATTTGGGCAGAGTCTTGAGAGACTTGAGGGAGAAAGTGGTGCATACAGCCTTTGGGAAGAATATAGGGGTAGAGGGCCAGGTAGAGGAAAGATTGAGGAAGGACAGTTATGGGTGTGTTGAGGGAATAGTAAGGGGCTGCCAGGAGACTGGGGCACTTTTAAGTGCCAGCTTATATGAAGTATTATAGGTAGTGTAAATATTTTGACTTTTTTAGGGGACTGCTAGATGTTTTTGAACAGAGGAATGACATGATCCTATTTATTTTTCTGAAAGAATGATGATGGTGGTTTTACACTCTATCAATTCCAAGAACTCCCTTCCCAAATGGATTCAGGATAGGCTTGGCAGAGGTGATGTTTGTGCCATATTTAGAAGTTGGAAGAGAAGCAGTAGCCATATGCTCTGAAGGGCAGTGTGGGCCCCAGGTGCTGCCACAGCTCCCCATGGGGCTGCTCATCTGCTGACTCACCGGCGGGCATGACGCCCCAGCTGCTGCCAGGAGACCTTGTTCAGCTCCTCCTAGCACTGCGCCAGGTGTGTGTGCGGCCCAGAACTCAGTGCCTGCTTCTGCAGGTCGCCCACGTTGTAGGAGGGGGAGGTCGTGAGGCACCGACACAGGTCCCAGTTTGTCTTCACCCTCTCCTATTTCACACCCAGGTTTTACATCCTGACTATGTGGCCTACCAACCTGCAGTGACCTCAGGCCCTCCCCCGGACCTGTGTGGCATCCCGTAGACTCCCACAATGGTGAAAGGTCTAATCCTTTTTCTTTTTAATTTATTTATTTTACAGAGCGAGAGATCACAAGTAGGCAGAGAGGCAGGCAGAGAGAGGAGGAACCAGGGTCCCCGCTGAGCAGGGAGCCCGATGCGGGGCTCGATCCCAGGACCCTGAGATCATGACCTGAGCTGAAGGCAGAGGCTTAACCCACTGAGCCACCCAGGCACCGGAAAGGTCTAATCCTTAATTTAAAACCTCCTATTCCATACCCCTCCCAGTGGTTCTACTTCTCTGATTGAATCCTAATTGATACAGTGATGTTCCTCCTGGGTTCTTGCTTGGGAGATCAAAGGACAGCTAGAAGGCCAAGTGCGATGATCCAGGTGTGGTGTGATGGAAGTGGTGAGCATTGTTCAAATTTGCATATATTTTTATGCATTTGCCTTTTTCCTTTTGTGAGGCAATTACAATCCCCAGGAAAATATGAGTCTTTTTTAAAAAAATATTTTATTTATTTATTTGAGAGATAGTGAGAGCAAGAGAGATCACAAAGACAGAGGGAGAAGCAGACTCACCACTGAGCAGGGAGCCCCATGTGGGGCTTGATCCCAGGACCCCCAAGATCATGACCTGAGCTGAAGGTGAGTGCTTAACGACTGAGCCAGTCAGGTGCCCCTAAATGGCATCACTTTTAAAGTTTCTTTGTTAAAAAAAAGTAAAACTTCTTTGTTGGTAGTATTTAGAAAGTACATAGAAATAAAATCAGCATTGTATTTTGAATTTGAATCCAGCAACATTGCTAAATTATGGTATATCACTTTATATTCCATTTTATTTTCTATGTGTACCATGATGTCATCTGTGAATAATAACAGGTTTATTCATTTTCATCCATCTATACACCTTTTATTCATTTGTCTTGCCTTAAATTCATTGCATAGGACCTCCAACAACGTGGTGAAAATGGGCATATTTGCTTAATTCTGATTTAAGGTGGGAAAGCTTTCAATTTTCACCATTAATTCTAATAATTCATCATTGTGATTGGCTGTAGAAATTTTCAGTGTTATTGTAAGAATAAGGAGGTTTTCTTCTGTTCTCAGTTTGCTAAGAATTTTGCATCTCTTGAATAAACCCTATTTGGTTGTGATATATTTTTTTATTTTTTTCTCAATTTATTGGTATTTTGATAAGGAGTTTTGCATTTATGTTTATGAGATGCATTTTGAAATGTCCTTTTCAAATTTGGCATCACAATTACTGGACTTTTTAATGAGTTGCAGAGTGTTTCCTTCTTTCTGTTCTCTGGATGAATTTATGTAAGATTAATATTATTTCTTTCTTAAATGTTTAGAATTCCCTAGTGAAGCAATCAGGCATGGAGTTTTCTTGTGGAAAAAATTTAAAATAGTGGTCCAATTTCTTTAATAGTGCTAGGAGAATTCAGACTTTCTATTTCTTCTTGTGTCAGTTTTCATAGGTTTTATTTTTCAAGAAAATTGGTCATTGAACTAAGTTGTTGAAAAGTTGTTTATTGAATTCTCATTATCTTTAAAAATGTCTGTAGAGGGACATCTGGGTGGCACAGTCAGTTAAGCTTCTGCCTTTGGCTCAGGTCACAGTCCCAGGGTCCTGGGATCGAGTCCCATGTTGGGCTCCTTGCTCAGGGTGGAGTCTGCTTATCCCACTCCCTCTGCCCCTCCTCCCCACTCATGCTCTGTCTCTCTCACTCTCACACACTCTCTCTCAAATAAATAAATAAAATCTTAAAGAAACTGTGGTCCATTTATTCCATTTCTTGATGCATACTTGACAACAGCAGAATCCTTACATTTCCTCCTTAATATGAAGAGTGAGTACTGTTATTATAAGAAGAGTGCTTGGAAAGCCCTTGGAAATTAATCTGTTGCAACAGCAACTTGCAAGTGATACATATATATGGCATTGCAAGCAGAGTGACATCATCAACGAATAAAAGAGGCAAATGTGGTGACTCCTATCACATCTCTGCTTACTTCATTTGTTTAACTTGTGTTGAAATGGATGGAGTTTGGATAATAGTTTATCATTAAATCAATCAGGATTCCTAATTTCTGCGTGTTAGATGATGGCAAGTTAAATTCATAGTAGATGCCAGTAGTACAGAGATCTCAGCTACGTCACCCAAATGAAAGTCATTGCTGCATTTAGCAACTCCTTCTACTTAGAAGCACAGTGTTAGTGGCCCCTGGGTGGCTCAGTCAGTTGAGTGTCTGACTCTTAATTTCGACTTGGGCTGTGATCTTGGGTCATGGTATCCTGTCCCATCTCAGGCTCTGCACTGGGCAGGCAGTCGGCTTGGGATTCCCTCTATCCCACCTCCACCCCATCCAGTTCTCTCTCTCTCTCTCTCTCTCAAAAAAAAAAGCACAGTGTTTATTTAGTTTTGGTTTCTGTACATTTTAAAGGGAACACACACACCATTTGAATGTGCTGCTCTGACCCATTTTCTGAATGACTTATGAAATAGGCAGTATTGGGCGCCTGGGTGGCTCAGTGGGTTAAAGCCTCTGCTTTCGGCTCAGGTCATGATCTCAGCGTCCTGGGATCGAGGCCCACATCGGGCTCTCTGCTCAGCAGGGAGCCTTCTTCTTCCTCTCTCTCTGTCTGCCTCTCTGCCTACTTGTGATCTCTATCTCTGTGTCAAATAAATAAATAAAATCTTTAAAAAAAAAAAAAAGAAATAGGCAGTATTGATTGGGTCCCAAAGCTAGAGAAGATTTGGCAAGTCTTTTTAAAAAAATTTTTTTAAAGATTTTTTTAAGTAATCCCTACACTGAATGTGGGGCTCAGACCCACAACTCTGAGATCAAGAGTCACATGCTCCATTGACAGAGCCTGGCAAGTCTTTTTTCTTTTTCTTTTTTAATGAGATATAATTGACATATAGCATTGTATTAGTTTTAGGTGTATACAACATAATGATTTGACATTTACATATACTGTGAAATTATTAACCACAGTAAATTTAGTTAACATTCGTTGCCAAGCATAGCTACACATTTTTTTCTTGCAATAAGAACTTTTAAGATCTGGGACGGCTGGGTGGCTCAGCAGTTAACCGGCTGCCTTCAGCTCAGGTCATGATCCCAGGGTCCTGAGGTAGAGCCTCTGGCTGTGAATTTATCAGTGTTGCTATGTATAGGTCAATAAATAAAAGCCAATTGTATTTCTGTATATCTGCAGTAAATTAAAAAAGAATCATACCACTTATATTAAAATTAAACAAATACCGCAGAAGGAGTTTAACAAAATGAACAATCCCACTACACTGAAAAACACAAAATTTCTCTAAGAAATTAAGGAAGCCCTAAATAAGAATAGAACATTCATGGACTAGAAAGCTCAATATTGTGAATATATAAAAATTTTCCCAAATGCATGTAATGCAATACTGATTAAAAAATCACAGAAAATTTTGTAGAAGTTGACAAGATGATTCTAAAACTCATATAAAAATGCAAAGGGCCAAAAATAACCAAGACAATCTTACAGAAGAATAATAAAGCTGGAGGACTTTTGCTGCCATGTATAGAAGTCCATTATATTGGCACAGTGTTTAAGACAGGGAGTTACTGATGCAAGGAAAGACAAATGGACCAGTGGAACAAAATAGACTCAGTAATAAATCCTTACATATATGGTGACCTGATTTATGGCAGATATGCTACTGCAATGCAGTGATGCTGCCCCATATCAATTCCAGATAGTTGGAGACTCTGTGAATATTAAAGTTTTTAGAGGGAACAGAAGAAAATATCTTCTTGACTTTGGAGGAGACAAAGATAGATATACATATATATATATGCATATATACATATACATATACACACACATATATACACATACATATAAAATATTTTTGAGAAAGTGTGTGCAAGTGGGGGAGGGGTAGAAGGAGAGGAGAGAGAGAGAATCTCAAGCAGACTCCCCACTGATGTGGGGCTCGATCTCATGCCCCTGAGGTCATGGCCTGAGCTGAATTCAAGAGGTGAATGCTTAACCAACCAGGCGCCCTGAGACAAAGATATTTTTAACAGGGCACAAGAAACATTAACCATAAAATAAAAATATCGCAGGTTGTATTATATTAAAATCAAGAACATTTTTCATCCAATGGCAACATTAAGGGACTGAAAAATCAATCCACAGAATGAGAGAAGATAGTTTCAATATATATATTCAATAGATCTATATGTATAAATGTATCTGCATAATCTACATGTATGTGTAATATCTATAAGTGATATGGGGTTTATAGCCACAATATAAAAAAACTTCTAAAAATCAGTAAGAAAAATACATCTCAAAAGACGAAACAGGCAAAAAAAAAAAAAAAGGTAAAAAGCCACTTCACTAAAGAGGATAGTCTACAGGTCAGTAAACAATGGGAGAAGTTGATCAAAGAGACCGCTACCCACACATCAGAATGGCTACGCTGAGAAAGAAAGAAAAAGCCAAGTACTGAGGTGGATGAAAAACTGGAACTCTACACTTTCCATAAATGTGTAAATTAGTACAGTTACTTAAAAAAACTTTATTGAGGTATGATTGACGTAAAAAGCTGCACATATTTAATATATACAATTCAAAGAGTTTAAATATAAGTATACGTCTGGAAAACCATCACGGTCATCAAGGCCATAGGCATATCCATCACCTAACCAGAGTTTCCTCCTGCCATCTTCCTCTCCTCCTCCTCCTCCTCCTCCTCCTCCT